>CAJVPZ010001859.1:0-13562 GCA_910592135.1 Racocetra fulgida | reverse complement strand
TTATGAGGTTTCAGTATGTTATTAAGCCCAGTTTGCCAAGAAGGGCAAAACTTTGGGGAGAGGACAGAGTTTTGTCCGTCTGTCCTTGTAAATTGAATATCTCGAGAACGATAAGAGATAAAGACTTGAAACTTTACAGATATATGTAGAAACAGTTGCTGAACAATTATTATTAAGTGACTAAAGGTTGTTAACTTAATAAAATTTTGTACAGTCAGACCCCCTAAATGCACCCCCTCTAAATACAACACCTCTCTAAATATACATTTTCTTTTGGGCCCAACTAATATTACATATATAGATTTTTACCTCCCTAAATGCAATACCTCTCTAAATGCACGTGCTAGAGCTGGTCCTGATGACGTGCATTTAGAGAGGTCTAACTGTATAAATTGAAAAAAAGTAAAAAATATTTTGGATGAAATTTTGTGTACAAGTGATATGCAGAAAGAGTTTTTTTTTTTTAATTATATAAATTTGTATAATGTTGTACAAATTATATAAAGTTAGTTTTAGAGTTACCGTAAATTCTCAAAATAATGGGCATGGGCGTTATTTTGGGTTTTGGCCCGAATTAAGCTTAATTTAGGCTAAATTTCGTAATTTCACCCTGGGCGTTATTTCGAGAATTTACGGTATATTAGAGTTATATTAGAGATATAAATTGTATAACATTATACAAATTATATAAGTTAGCATTAAGGTTAACTAGGTTATATTAGATATATAAATTTGTATAATATTACACAAATCATATAAAATTAAATATTTATATATTAAGGCTTAAATTAAAATTATATTAATTATATAAATTTGTATAACATTACATAAATAATATAAAATTAAAGTTTATATAAAAATTTATTATTACTAAAAGGGGTGCAATGCATTGCACTTGCAATAAATTATAAAATCCTTTTAAAAATTAGTAAAATTTATATACAAAATTTCTATTGAATTTTATTAAGTAATTGGTAAGAAATTTTATTCAAAATTTGAAAAATGTTTATTGCATTTAAAGAAAATAGTCACAGCAAAGATTTTCTAAACTTTGAACAAAAATTTCTCAGCAACTATCTTATAGAATTCAATGAAAAAATTTTAAATTAATTCTATAATAGCAGAATTCATTTAAAAAAGTTCATTGAAATTTTTGCTATAGCTACTTAAGTAAGAAAATTTTTTTCAAACTTTGAAAGAAATTTCTTAACAACTACTTAACAAAGTTTAATAATTATTTTTTATTGGATTCTGTTATTTTATAGAATTGATTTAAAAAAAATTTATATTGAATTTTATATGATAGCTGTCAAGAAATTTTATTCTAATTATCTGCTGTAACAATTTTCTTAGAGGGTGGTAAAATTTTTAAGCTTTGAATAAAAGTTTTTGTCAACTACTTGATAAAATTCAATGAAATTTTTTTTAAATAAATTCTGCTACTTCATAGAGTTTATTTAAAAAAAAATTCATTGAATTTTTATTAAATAGTTGTCAAAAAAATATGCTTAAATTTTTAAAAAATTCAACCCAATAGCTTATGTTGTAGTGTATCATGTGATATTTGGTACATGCAATATCATGTGATCTGATATCCAGGTTCAAGAAAACCTAGGTTGGATTCAAGTAAATCTGAAATAGATTCAAGAAAGCCCAAGTTAGATTCAAGTGAACCCGAGTTGAATCCAAGTGAACCCAGGTCGGATCCAAATAAACTCAGGTTGGACCCGGGTTGAATAAAGTAAACCTGAGTTAGTTCCAAGTGAATCCAAGTTGGTTCAAAGTAAACCTAAGTTGGATCTAAGTGAACTCTGATTGGATCTAAGTAAATCCGGGTTGCATCTAAGTAAATCCCGGTTGGATTCAAGAAAACTCAGCTCTATGAAAAATATGGTGTCTGCAACTCTAGATTTTTTTTCTACTTAATAATAAACATAAAAACTAAGTGACTCGATAAATTCATTGAAAGAGACGCTTGAGAACGGCCTACACCGGCTATTATAAAACGAAATTCAACTACTTTCTATCTTTGAATTTATATCTAAACATATCCACCGATTTGGTTTCACCCCAAAATTAGCCAATCATGATCGAAAATTATTTGCTATTAAAATTTATAACAACGGTCTTTTAAACTTACTTTTAATCTATAATTAAGTGTATAGAATATTTTAATATTTACATGTTTAATTATTAGCTGAAAGTAAGTTAAAAAGGTAGTTTTTCTGAAAATTGCTTCCGAATTTACCCTTACCCATTATACAACCGATCGTTCAATGACAAACCGATCCTTCACTACCCGAAAATACCCTAACACTTCAACAACTAGTGATAGTGCTTCCTTTTACAGCTTGGCGTAGCTGTTCTTTGAATATTTATTGCTTATTTATCTCATATAGAGGTCAAAAAAACTATTTTATTTGAAGGTTTCGTTTGTTATTCTTTACGTCACTTAATAGCAGAAGTTTTTGTAATGGTTTATCGAAAAAAGACCCCTAAAAATCAAATCGGTGGATATGATTTAAGCGTAACTCGTTTGTTTAATAACATAAAGCCAACATTTATTATCTACTTTCAAATACAACATTTTAGTCCAAAATTTTCAATGTAACCTTATTTATTATTCATTAGGCCATAGTCGATACTGATGCAGTAGTTTTGTTTTGCAATATCACACAATGTAAAATAAATTCATATTATTGATTTAGCAATCGATTTCAAGAGAGCAAGCTTTAGAAATTAAGAAAATGTTCAAGATCGATTGATATATTTGAAGTAACTTTATTTATATAATAAACTCATATAACATTTGATATTTAGTCAAAAGATTTGAACATATTTATAATGAAAGCAAATCGAAAAAGATGTAATAAATGATAAAATAATAATTTAACAATATTGGCGCTCGTTTTATATGATGACTTAGGACTTTAAAGCGGGCCGTCATCCCCTTTCAATATTAGTTACGGATAATAAACAGAAAACTTTTTTCCTTCAATACAAGACAGATCTATTTTCGGATCTCCAGGATTAGAAACTAGAAATCAAAAATTATAAATACATCAATGAGCTTTTTTTATAATAATCTCTAAAAACAAAAACAATACATACTTTTAAATATAAAATCATATTCAATTGTAGTATTCTTGGGATCATCTGGATGTGTTTCAAGATGTAAAGGAGTAATATACTTAAAACTCCCAGGTGCAACAGGACATTTAGCACCATTTACTTCAACCCATACTTTACAAAAATCCATAATATGCTCAAAAGCATGTGTTCCTTGGTACAGTCCTGTGACGTTTACCGTTGCCCCTTCAAGAACTGTTACAGTATTTGTTCCAGAGAGAGTAACTGTCATGTTTTGCCCAGAAACCGCCGGAATAGGGTCGTATGAGATGGCTGTAATTTCATTTGGAAATCCACCTTGGCATTTTGTAATGGCAAGATCACGTCGAAAAGTGGATGATGGAAAGGACATAGTAAACGTGACAAGGGTCAAAAACAACGAAAGAGTAAAGAATTGATGCATCGATGCTGTATTAATAACTTGAAAGTGGAATAAGGAATATTTTGTTATCAATTATTTGATGCAATTGAAGGAAGAAGGTTAGTTCAGATCAAATGTCTTTTATACTTTTAGAATTTATAATGTATTATTTCTCTTTGAAATACTGAATAACTAAAATTAGAACTCATTCTATGTTAAAGTCATAGATAAATCGAGTAATAAAATAAAAAATATTGTGATTAAACTATTCATCATATGGATTTCTAACTTCTCATTCATTTTTTCCCTTTAATGAACCAATGGATTTTTTATATAAGTTTTGTCCGATACATGCAGCCATACAACTGTAGTGAAACAACAAGTTCATCTCTATCCGAAAATGCTTCCGAACTTTAAGTAGGAATTTTTGGCAGCAGAACAATGAATAAATTTTTATGTTTATAGTGCAAATTCTTATATTTGATCCTTTAAAGATGTGGCTCTGTGAAATCGATTTCCTAATAGGTATTGTTACATAACATGACTATAACGCAGACATTTTATTGTTTTATTTCTTCATTTATACGAAAATTAGATATTCAGATTCTATGTAACAGTAACGGCATCTTTTAAAATCAACGCAAATTACTGTAACAGTTAACGTTAAGACTTAAAGTTGATTAGCGTTATATTTTGGGCTTACGTAAGAAAAAACACATAAACCAGCACATTAGCACGCCCAAATATCCATGTTAATTATATTTTTGCCTTTAAAAGTTAAATGATATATATATACGGGATTAATTTTAATTATAGATCTATTATTTTTATTTTTTAGTGTTGCTATTTCAGTATTTGGCAAATTTGTCTTAACGTTAAACCGGAGCGAATTTAATAATGATCTATATTCTGCATAAGTTCCATTCTTGATATTTATATAACATACAAGCCATAATAGCATCAAAAAGGTAACCATAAACCTCGCTCCGCTTTAACCGGCCAAAAAAGGGAATTTTTCTACGAAGATCAGGTGCAATCTTTGTGTAACGCGAAATCGAAGGCTTTTTCAAAACATCACCGATAAATTAAAATTTTTCCTATGAAATAACCTTTCACGTTCTAATTAAAAAACTCCTGGTCAAATTTTATTAATATATTTTCCTTATCCAAAACCAACCTTAACCCTAACGCTGGTCAAATTTCAAAACTGGGTAAATTTGCCCAGGCGTCGAATAATTTATTTTTTTACAATTTTATTTTTACCCGAATTAAAGTTATTAATAGGCTTAATAGTAAAAGGCAGTGTTTAAAATCAGTTCCGCTCATCGTTTCACCGAAAGCTCATCATATTAGGGTTAGCATTTGGTAAATTTTAAGTGTGATGTCGACTAAATAAGCTGTCGGTGAAATTCGTTTAAAATTTGCAGTTTAAAATGTTTTCAGTGAACATTTAAAAATTTTACAAATATAAATTATTGGAAATTGTTCTCTATTTGAGAACATTAAACAAAATTTTCTGATATTAAAAAAAAAATTTTAATTTCTAATACTGAATTAGTATTTAGATAGATTTTAGAAGTTCTGAATGTCAAGTTTTTTTTTAAAAAAAAAAATTCTTTTAGTTTGTTTGTCAAGAGAATTAAGCCGAATATTATTTTATTTGAATAAATTTTAGGAATAAATATGCTTTTTATGAGGACTTTTATTATTAGCACTCTTAGGTGTACCATAATACTTTTCTTTACATTACAGTATTATCAAATGACAATAATTTTTATAAAAATAAATAAGTTTATTGATGTACTTGAGGCGTGCATTAGTGATGGATAGATCTGCCCTTGTCAGTCACGGTCTCTATTGGGCTGATTTAATAGTGTTTATTAGTCGGTCAGTCCATCTTTCAGTTTTGAAATCAGTTTTTAAGAATTTAATATATATATATATTTAGAATTTATGTTTTTTACCATTAAGATTTGTCTCTCACTTAATTTTCCGAGGTCACCTGTCTTCGAACAAAAAACTCATTTATGTTAGGGTCTGGGCATATTCTAAGGCTGGGAAAGAGGGTTTGATAGTAAAATTGCACGAGGAATTTTTTTTGTTAGAGATAAACGTAGATAGCGTGCTTTAATTCTGATTGGTCAATCCCTGAATGTATCGTTACATATACATTGAATATATCACTTGACTTTAAACGAATTGTTAAAGCATGCGGCATAGATATTCTGAAACTACAATTCTGTTTTCTAACGTACCAAACTAATCCAGTGAAAGGTTAATTAATCCAGAAGTTAGCGACGGGGTGCACTTTTTGTCTTATAGGTTAGAGTAATTTAGTAATGAGCAAGGTAAATTGTATCTTTGCTAATAAGTGTTGTTATAGTTTTTTTTTCTGAATATAGGTTATTCGATCATGTTTTCAAAAGCTATAGTATATTTATATAAGACATGTACGATTACATGCTATGTTTTGCAGTTAGTGTTTGATTTTTTATATTGTATATGCCTTCCATGAGCGTGCTTTACACTTACTAATAGTTGGCGGTACTTTTTAATTCATTTTATTATTTATTATTTATGTTGTTATTTAAACTATGTACTAGTTAGCGAACGATTTGGTTAATAAAGATTATTAAGATACATATTTAATGAATTGTTAAGCTTAATGATATTATTCTTTTTATTAAGTTTGACCAAATACGTATCTGATAATGACTATTTGGATCCAAGCGTTAAGAATTATTTTTGTCAAATTTTTTTGATTTTCTATTGGCCAATCAGATTTTGCAACGTCAAAAATGATCTATGCTGATAAACGTGATTTTTGGTTTGAAATTTTTACGTTACACCAGATCCTAATTTTTAGTTGGCCAATTGATATCGATCCGCCAGGGACGATGAATTTATGCTGCAATAAACCATTAATTATGCATGCAACAAAAGTAAATTATGCCTTTTTGATGTGCATATATTTTTTTTATAATTATGTGCGCATTCTGCATCCAAAATTTATATTTATGTATGATTGTGCTACGTTTTGTGCCATACGTAGCACATAATTTAGAACAGAAACAACCATCCGGAGTACTTCGGAACTTCAAATTTTTTCTCGACCTTGCTCGTAATTTATTTTCTATTCAGAACTGTACTTAGAGAGCCAATTATGCAAAAAAATTTACTTCATACGTAGCAACATACTTTATGCAGCATTATGCGGCAAATCTAACCTATTATGTATTATCGATTATATTATGCGGTTTATGCGATTTTACGTCCCTGGCCCTATTGCTGTTCTCACCATTTTAAAGGTTTGGAACATACAAATAAGTACGTACTAAAAATAACTATTACTGCTATATATCATTATTTAATAACTCGGATACCAACATCAGAAACTTATTGTTAAAACCTGGATGCTGATATTAAGGTTCCTGCTATAGCGATAACATGCGGGAACTACACAAAAAAAGATAATCTGCGCATATTGTCATCCCATTGAATTCAATGATAACGCTGCATTTAGATCGAATTCAATGGTACGCAGCATTAGAAATTAAGTTTTTTACCATTTAATTCAATGACACGCAGCATTTAGATCGAATTCAATGGTACGCAGTATTAGAAATTATTAAGCTTTTTTTACCATTGAATTCAATGATACGCAGCATTTAGATCGAATTCAATGGTATGCAGCATTAGAGATTATTAAGCTTTTTTTTTTTTTACCATTATATGCATCCCACAGTCATTCATGCAAGAATATTATTAACCAAAAAATCATTAAGATAAAAAGATATTTAAAATATAAATAAAATATCAGTGAATTGCTTCTATTAAAATCATAAACGATTCGTGAGAAATAATCATAACACGGCAACTTATATAATTAAAAATCACATTTTAGAAATATGAGTCAAGATCCAAGCATAATTGAAAAACATCAAGAGGATTTAAAAAATGATGCCAAAATTCGTGAATTGTGGATTAAGAATGTTTGCGATCACAATAAACAACCAAACATTAAAACTAAAGAAATTTATGACTTTATTATCGTGGGAGCTGGTACTGCGGGATGCGTACTCGCTAGAGAATTGATTTATTGCATTCCAAATATTAATATTCTAGTATTGGAAGCCGGAGGTCCTGATGTTTCTTCTAACGGTCTAGTTAACTTGCCATGTGCTTCCTTTAAGGTGATACCATTAAAGTCATCCTTGGATCGTGATAGTCATTATATTAATTAAGCCGTCACTTGTCATCTTTACAATATAGATTTTCGAAGTAAGAGACCATGATTGGGGATATATTACTCAGGAACAAAGAATGTCAAGTTCTGTAAATCCTACTAAAGAATTGGTAATTGAAGGATTTCCTTACACACGAGGAAAGATTTGGGGTGGAAATAGTTCCTTGAATACAATGGTTTACATGTAAGTTTCACAGTTGTAACTTTATTTTACTATATTTTTCTAAGTTATATCTTCATTTTTAGGCGGGGTCAAGCAAAAGAGTATAATGATTGGGCAGCTCAAGGTCCTGAATACAAAATTTGGGATTGGGATCATTGTCTAGAAGGTATGACTTTATTATTTAACTTGAGTTACAGTAATTTTTGTTTTATTCATAAATATATACGGTATTTCTTTTAAAAGCGTTTAAAGCAGTAGAAAATAATTCACGAGAAAAACCAGATGAAACGTTCAAAAAATTTCATGGATTTAATGGTTTACTTCATGTACAAGATAGTCAAAACGGGATTTACGATGTTATGTCAGGCTTAATTGATGCTGCAAAAAACCTTGGTATTCCTCATAACGATGATTTTAATGGAGAGAGACAAAATGGTGTTGGAACATTTCAGGTGCTTTAATAATAAACCTTCTAGATTACATATTTACATTTTTTTTTAACACATTGGTTAAATTATAGTTCACAATCAAAGACGGGAAAAGATGCTCTTTAGTAGATGGTTATCTAAGAGATGCATTAAAGAAAGTTGAATTACATCCAGATTCAAACTCTAATGGTTTTGGAAAGGTTGTAGCAGTAGATGTTAGGTCATTTGCTCATGCATTAGATATTATTTGGGACGAAGAGAATAAAGAAGAAAATATTGCGATAGGTGTAAGATACTTTTGTAACGGTGTTATACGTGAGGCCTTTATTGCTCCAAAAGGAGAAGTTATTTTATGTGGTGGTGCTATTAATAGCCCTCAGGTAAAAATATAACAATCATTAGCTGATATAAAAATGTATTATCATAAAATTTTACTATCTTTTTTTTTCAAGATCTTAATGCTTTCTGGTATTGGACCAAAAGAAAATCTTAAAGCAAATAATATAAAAGTTCGTAAAGAACTACCAGTTGGAAGAAATCTATTAGATCATCCGCTTTGTTGCATTGTTGCTAAATCGACTCCAAATGCAATCCACCATTGGAGTAATGGAGCTGAAGTTGGAATATTATTTAAAGCCAATGTTAAAGGAAATATTCCTTGCAAAGAGGACTTTTTTGACGAGAACCCAGATTTTCAAATTACTGGTATGTTTTGGTTATGATATAAAATTTCTGTAATTACATTCATTAATTGACTAATATTATATAAATAGCGACTCCTTGCGTAGATGGTTTTTTTGATCCTGCAATAGATCTTTTTAACAAGCATGATAAATTCCATGGGATCGCTCTAGTGTCCGGTCTTAATGTGCCTTCAAGTATTGGTTATTTAGAACTTAACAGCAGTAATCCATTTGATCAACCAAGGATAAATTTAAATTATTTTGAAAAATCCGATGATTTATATAGAATGATCAGTTCACTTAAATTATGTCGTGAAATACTTAAACAACCTCCATTAAGCACTGTTTATAATGTTAAGGAAATTGGAATTAATGATGAGTTTGGACAATGGTGCACTAATGAAGATATGAGTGATGAAGATTGGGAAAGGTTTATTTTGAAAAAGGCACGTATTTAAGAAACAAAAAAATTTTATTTTTTTTTATCAATAAATATCTTTTATATAAATCCTTATCTTTATTTGTTGCTTTAGGCGAGATCGTTCCATCCGTGTGGAACTGTAAAAATGGCACCAGAAACTAAAGATGGAGTAGTTGATCATCGACTTCGAGTTTATGGTACGAAAAATCTTCGTGTTGTTGATGCTTCGATTTTTCCATATATTCCAAGCGGAAACACGAATGCCCCTACAGCTATGGTTGCTTGGAGAGCAAGTCGGCTAATTATTGAAGATTATAAGCTATCATAATCATGAATGCCGATGGATATGTTCGGTCAAGAACTTGGACATGACAACTTATTAAATTTATTAAATAAAATAGTTATCACCCAATTTTACACGTGATTATACTTCTTTATATAATTTTTAAACTATAAATTCTTTGTCTTAAAGGTTTCGTTTTCTGTACTGTAATATTATAAATATACATATCTACAAATCGATCAAAAGAACCAGCCAATCAAACTAAATTTACAACGGTCGATGCATTTAGATACATTTATAACTTCTCTACGTGTTAACTTACACAAGGCGAAATTGTACAAGATCGTGAACGCATAGTTGGATTCTTTTCTTATCCGGGCTTTTATAACAGTTTTTTAAAAACGTTTCCGAGTTTAATACTACTTATATAAATTTAAATGTTAATTTATGCTGTTTTCAAGTGCCTCTCAATGTAATTGCCTATTGATTGAGATATTAATGCTTAAACACCACGATCAATTGATATAAAGATTACAATCGATACTTGAGTATCCCTTTTTATCTTTTTTATCGATTACAATTGTGGCTCCAAAAAAAAGATTATCCAATTATCTAGACCTTTAGCATCGAAGACTTTAACGTCTGAGATTTGTCTAATGAAACTTTGCCTTCAGTCATATTCGGCAACGCAACTATAATATTATATGAAACGGCATCGAAATATAATGAAGCAACGAAATAATTATTATTTTAATAAAATATAAACTCTTCACTGAATTTGCATTCTTGCACTGAGTGAAGAAAAATAGATGAAATAATTATATTCATTGTAAAATAACTAAAAGCTAGAAGGTAGTGTTTGTTTTTTTGAATATTCTGAATGTCTTTTATTCGCTATAATAGTTTTTAGCATGAAGAACAGCATAGTAATTGTTTGTAACGACGACAGCCTTATTGAAGATTCATATTGCGAAAAAACAAATAAAATAAGATAACGATAGTGACTGGATTCGTATTAACTTGTGGCTCGTGAATTAAACTCCGAAGAGTGTTCGACTCACAACAATTTATTTATTGAAAGTTTTGTAAAATATGAATTACAAAAGCGAATACCTTCAAATAGCGAGTTACGCAAACAAATATAACTCAAATTACATATTGTAAAGCAATTATCACAAATTACAAGTTATGAAAGCAAGTAGAACATTAATTATTCGTCAACTGTGAATAGAAAATAGGTGAGTAGAGAAACTGCAGAATACGTAATTATTCACATTATGTGCATCGAGATTTTTCGACTTCGCCAAGAGGTCCGTGTTTTTACTGTTCATTATTTTAATAGCGTGCTAGTAACTTCAACAATGGGTAATTTTAGCAGTGGGTATACTTGTAATTTTAGCTAGAAATTAGCATCAATGAGTCCCGATTAGTGCTATCATTGGTAATACTTTTTTTTTTTTTTTTTTTTTTTTTTTTTTTTTTGTAATCAATAATTAAGCATAACTATTAACTTATTTTTCAAGCGAACTTTGAGCGATGTTGATATATTTCAACAGCAGATAATTCATGTTTCAATAGTAAACGAGGTTCATTTTATTTGTCGGGATTTTGACCCAAATCCAAGGAGATTCACAATTTCAATAGATAGGTATTTGTTATTGCAATGTACTGCAGTACTGTATGTTTTATTACACGTTATTTGGCATCTTCGTAACTCAAGTTTCCAAATTTGTTTTTTGAAAAAACATAATTCCTATAAAGTTAACTGACAATTTCTATCTATAAATCTGATGATTTAGTCGGAAATTATAAATAAAAAGTAGATAAAATATTATTATTGACTAATTTAGATCCTGTTTTTCTTTCGTTTAGTGAAACATAATGAAAAAGAAAAGCATCAATCGCAGATTTAATCTCGCTTGCACAAAAAGTAATTCGCTGAGATTAACTTTAACGAATACTGTTGGGCAAACTGACGGGCCTTGAAATTATTTCTCTTTACTTTGTCTAACCGTGGATAGTCGATATGTGGAACTTGCTGACGATATAACAAAATTACATATCTTTTGAAAATTTTTATAAGCATTAACGAGAATTTACCCAGTTATCAATATTGAAACTACTACGTAATTATAAAACATACCGATGTTCACCAGTTCCCGATGGTGGACTCGGTGCATAATAATCATCAAGGTGCGTTGCTTCGGACAAATTTCCATCAGCTGTTTAAGAATCATAATATTTAACAAATATGATAATTTATAGGATATTTAGAATATTTAAAATGCAACAGAATGATTACATGGAATGTTTCCAACGATCCAATGACGCCATTCTCTAAGAGTTGGATTTTCACGACTCGGTGCATCAGGATCAACCTATGAAGGAAACGTTTTTATATGGCAAATAATGTGTAGCTGGTAATGAATTTTTCACAGAAACGATTTTACCATCATCAATGTAAATCGAGATTTATTATCGGAATCAGATCCATTAAACACAAAATTAACATCCGGAGCTTTACTCGTTTCTGTTAGAGACCAATAATTCAATTAGCAAACCCGATACCAACAGAGTCATAACAATTATAGCGTTATTTTTTTCATACCGTCAATAGTGAATTTATTGCCAAGTTCTACTTTCTTTTCACCGTATTTTAAATCAAGCAGTGCCTCTGGTTCAAACTCATCCATAACTTTATCAATAAAAATAAAAATATACAAGTGTAGAATTTAGTAAATTCTAAAAGTCGTAATTCTATTAGTCGGTAAAACATACCATCTGGAATAATTCCAGCCTTTTCAAAGATTCAATAATAGATTTAATTGCAGTAATAAGCATTTTTTTTTTGTCTTTCAATCAAGTTTGTATCGACCGTTCTAGATGAAAATAAATCATATAGTAATCGATTAACTTTTATATTCACTTTTAATTTGATTACATATTAATACTGTAACTATATGTTTACTCAATATCAAAAGCGTGAGAAATATCAATGAATGCCGCAGGCAAAACCTGAATATGATTATTAAAGCTTTCAATTGTAATGAATTTTCCGGAAAAAAATTGCACTGGGCAGATCGTCAATCTCCAAAATTCAGACCCAATATTAATAGGTAGGTTAGTGGTGCCATAAAAATGTCGCGGTGACGCAATCATCGACCGTTTCCGACTCATTTAATATTCCGAATTTAATAATGATCAAATAGTGATAACATTTACATTATATTAAATTGATATATCGATCATATATCAATGTTATTATGATCTAGGTCGGAAACGGTCAGAGATCACATGACCGCGACATTTTTATGGCACCACTAACCTACCTAATATTAATCGACTTTCTATAAAGAAGCCCTACCTATTCTATTACTAACTTTTTTAAAAAATTTGTCAGTCGGTTTAGAAACATAATAAATTACTCTATAAAGAACTTTCAAAACTTTTATTATAAGAACCATCAGTTCGTTACATGAGTTTTCAAGGTGCAACCAGGTGCTCACCATTATATCATGAGAAATCTACATAATTTTCCTGATTTCCCATTGCTGCATTGATTCTCTTTACAGCTGTTTGCAAAAGACGTGGAACGGTGCAGATCACCGTATCACTGGAAATTCGCGAGATTTCTAAGATTTCTTTCTTTTTTTAAATCTAACTTGTGATAGTGAAAGATTCTCACTAATTTCCTGGTAGATATAGTTTCTTGGCTATACGAAGAGTACTGAATCAAGTTAAAAATAATTTTTAATAATATTTATTTCGAAGATTTCCCAAAATGATCTTAGATGTATAGCGAAAACCATAGTATTTCTTTGAACTATAGTATTTCTTTGATACGATAG
>CAJVPZ010001858.1:0-13563 GCA_910592135.1 Racocetra fulgida | reverse complement strand
GAGAAGATTATTACTTCTAGATTACGATCATTATAAGATATAGGTAAAGTCAAATTATCTAATTTTATGAATTCAGTCATGAGTCTTTTATATCTTTGATCTTCATTGTGTATTTTTAAAAAAAATATATTATTATAGATTACAATATTAGGAATATAAGATAATTTTTAAGAGAGTGTTGTTAGTATTTTCTTGTAATTGTCTTGCTAAATATAAGAGGATTGTGATGAGTCTGATAGTAATAGTAAGTTAATATTAGGT
The DNA here is from genome assembly GCA_910592135.1 of Racocetra fulgida. NCBI lineage: Eukaryota > Fungi > Glomeromycota > Glomeromycetes > Diversisporales > Gigasporaceae > Racocetra > Racocetra fulgida. Next base: position 13,302 of record CAJVPZ010001858.1, on the reverse strand, counting down.
ATATTTATATATTATTAAAATATAGTGATATTTCTTTTTAACCAAGTGTATACAGTAGGAAGGGTATTAAAATATCATTGAGATGATTTATTAGTGCTTAAAATAGCACCAACTATATCAAATAAAGGTCAAATGAATAACTATTTTTATTTAAAAAAAAATCAGCTTGTAGAAATTGATATGTTGTATAAAGATTTGATCCTAAAGTATAATCTAATAAACATGTTATATGAATTGAGAAAAAATATTTTCTGTAATACATTGGTACTAAACTTATTTTATTAGGTATATTGGGTAGAATGAGTGAAAACTTTCTAGTTTTTAGTTTTTTATAGCTATTGCAAATGGCTACTTCGGTAGGTTTGTTGGTAAAGTGATGTTGGTTAAGAAAATATAGTTAAATTGTAGTCTTTATTTGGGTTATATGTTTTCTATTGAGTTGCAGAATAGAATATTAAAATTGAACAGTAGCAGCAGAAAATATGAGATGATTATACAATATTTTTGTTTTAAATTCGCGAAGAAGTTTTTTTAATGCAGAAGATGGTGTTCATAGTGAAAAAGTTATAAATGAGATTGTAGCAGGCTAAGTTGTAATATTGATATAGAATCAGTTATGTCAAACTGATTTATTTTATTATGATAATATAAGATTAGAAAATGATAATTTTTGTTTGTTTTAATCTATTTCAATTGAGTTTAATAGAACATTGCTTTTGTATTCATAGATAGAATAACAATAAATAATATAATTTAAGTTTTTTTATGGTCAAAGATTTATATATTAGGGCAATGCATTTGTATATTAATATAATTTTTTTATTTTAAGTTGTTATTTTACTAATATTTTTATTAAGTTTTATTAATAATATTAAAAAAAGAAATTACATTAAGCAATCAATAAAAAACAAAAATTAAGGATGAAAAAATTAAAAAAAATAATAAGAAAAGAAAAAAATGAATTGAAGAAAAATATAGTATTAACAATCATTTATTGTATTAAATTTATTTGTAAGATTTAGAGAGAGTGTATACTATCAAACATCTCTCATCTTCTAGATTACTAAAAATTTCTTCATAAACATTTTAGTTGTCTTAACTATCATTCAATGATTGGTTTGTAGCACTAATTTAAGTGTCAGCTACTGCATTTTAGATTCTAGATTCATAGCTGCTTTTGCATTTTCAGGTTCTAGGTTGTATTGGCTTTGGCGTTTTCAGGTCTTGGATAAGTATTGGCATATGCATTTTTATATTCTGGATTATTTAACATAGTTAATATAAGTATAACAAATTGTATGCTACTAAAAAAACATATAAATATTGTATTATTGGCAGGTTTTTACTTGGTTGTACTCAATTGACAATGTAAGTATCAAAGTAAGAATTTTTTATTTTAAATATGTGGTTTATTGTTTTAATCTTTTATTATATTAAAATAATCATTAATTGTTTATAATAAATATCTAAAGAGATAGTGATGTGATTATTGTTGTTAATACTTTACTAATTAAATAATAATATATTATTAAATACTTGCAAATATAAATAATAATATATGTATTATTTAATTGGTGAAGATAATTCATTTCATTGACAATTTGAGCATTATCTTGATTATTTTTTATCAAATTTTAGATTAATTTATTTTATTACCTTTATTAATATTATCTGCTACAATTCTTAACCTTTTTGCTCTTGAAGAATTTTCTTTTTAAACAGTTTCATTATAGGGTTTTTTATCTTTTCTGGATGTTTTGTTGAATAGGTTAAGTTTTTCTGCTAATTTTTTTAATTACTTCTTTCTAGTACTTCTGTTTTTTGACGAAAAAGCATCCTCATCAGATTTCAAAGACCCCTAGCTGGAATAACTCCACTCAATAATATTGCAAGCTATGTATACTGATTTTTTTAATGTCACTAATTCTTTGGCAACCAATATTATTAGTTGATGTTTTGTAGCTTCTGTAATGTTCATATAGTGACCTTTTAGAATATACTTATATAAAATTGATATAGTAGCTTAGGATGCTATTATGCTATCATTGGCATCACTTTTGAGGCGAAAGAAGGTTATTTTGCCTTCTGTGATACTGAAATTTTATACAGCAGCTGTAAAAATGCTAAATGCTGGTGATTTGAGAAGGTCAAATGCAGTTGAAAAGTCTTCTATCATTTGAATGTTGAGAGAGTGTTTTGCTCAATCATAATCTTAGATGATTTAAGATTAAAAAAAATAAAATTAAAAAATAAAAAATTTGTATATTTAGATATATATATTTATTTTTAATTGCCTTTTCTCTTTATAGTTATACTTTTGAAAAAGGTAACCTTTATTTGGATATATTTTATAAAAACAAAGTTCTTTGTAGTCAAAGGAGTGACTATAGAAAGTTCAGACTGTGAAAAGTTTAAGTAGTTTATTTATTAATTCAATTAAATGTTTTGTGAAAATATTATATCTAAACTAAATTTTTTATTTTTTATTTTATTTTATTTTTTTTTTTTTTAAAGAGTGAGACCTGATCTTAGTTTTTAATGATAACATTTTGTATTATTATTACAATTTAATATCAAGATATTTTTATATATTTTGAAATTAAGCTATCTAAAAACTTTCGACTAAGGCTAATTTACCTTCGGCCTAGGCTCTACTAAGAGAAGGCACCAAGATCTTACTCAGATTGCATTTGATATATTGTGTTGGAGATGCATTATGCATGTAACATTGTTTAGTCCATCTTATCCATTTATCTTGAGCTGTTTGCTGTGTATTGTAGTCTGTGTTTGTTTGTATATTTTGTAGGTTTATGTTTTGTGTAGGTTGTTGTTAGTATTTTGTTTTTGGTTATTACTTGTTGTTTGGGTTGTGATTTTGCAGTGTTCTTTCCATGTTCGATTGTAGATTGTTTTGCAGATTTTGTGAAGTAACTTAACTGTATTAGGTTTTGTTTTGTTTTTGGTAAGTATAATCGATTTTAAGTTTTGTTTATACACATCTGTAATAAGACCTTGAATTAAAGTTATAGTATTGCTGTTGACTGTAGAGTTAAAATTATTGAAAAATTTATTTATAAACTTTTGTTTATTACTATTTGTTGCTGTGTCTTTTTGATTTTTATTTATAAACTTTCTAACTATATTATTTATAAAGGTGTTTATATTAGTTGAGTTTATTGGACATATTAGCCAGTATATGTTTGTTTCATCTTCTATATTGCATATTTTGCATTGAGTTTTTGGATATATGTGTAGATTCTGTTTATTTAGATTTTGGAGGGTTAGTAGTTCATCCAGTAGGAGTTTTAGTTTGAAGACCTTTAGTTTAGAGTGGATTGGATGTGTTTGTTGAGATGTTGGTGTATCATTATAATTAATGAATGTATATGTTAATTTCTAATCGATGTTTTGTATGTTGATCCACTTTTTGGGTTCAATTTTGTGAGTACTATATGGCTAGATTTTTTGCATTTTGAATGTTTCTAATTAGTCTTCTTGTTTTTTGTATTGTTGTGTGGTTAAACCATGCAAGTGTATATGTTGTGTAGTCGACTTGTTGAAATTTTAGTATTATTTCTTGTGTGTTGGTATCGAAGGTTGTTTTGGCATGTAATTTTGTGAATGCTGGAGATTCGCTTGGTACTGATATTAGTTCTAGTTGAATATCTTTTCTTGCTGTGAGTGTGAAAATGTTGCACCAATATGGTTAGTGTTGGTTTTTTGTTATGATATTCTTCTTGTTGTATTTGATTGTATTGTATTGTTGATATATATTAATAATGTGAATTGTGGTTATAAGTATCTTTAGTGTTGTATTGATTGGTGTGATAGCTATTACAGTCTGGTGTTTTTCCAAATATGGTATTTCTAAATATAGTAATGATTTACATGATAAACTATAAATCGATGTTTTAGAATTTAATTACAATACTTAAAATTGATTGGCTATTTATAATATTAAGAATCACTATTATTATAGTAAACTTTGATATAATAATTTATATAAAACACTTCAACTTTAATAGTAAAGAATTTTTATAACACTGTCACTTCACTATAACGAAAGTAATAGTATTTTTATAATTAAAATATATAAACTGTTGTGTCAAAGTTGGTGTACCAGTTTTGAAAGTTAGGCAGCAATCTATACTCGGCTATTCAAATACGCAATATGCTACGTATATGTATTATATTAGGTAGATATAATAAAACAACTCTGGTGGTATAAATATAAGTTAGAAAATACAAGTTAGACTTTTATGATAATTCTTGCAATTTTAGTTACACTTCAAAGTTAACTTTAGAGGTAAATTTCAGTCAAGTGCAACTTCAGATGTCTGAAGTTGCAACTTTAGATAGTGTTAAATTTTATAAGTTATTTTAATATACTGTAGATATTTCAAGAGATTTCTGATAAAAAAAAAGCAAGTTTATAATAAAAATTAAAAACTGGGTTGGCAAAAAACCTTTAAAATTATATATGAAAATAATTAACTTTATATAGTCAAAAGTTGATATTAACTTGAAGTTGCAGTATCAGGTGTTTTGAAGTTACACTTAACTGAAATTAGCTTCTTAAAATTAAACATTTTCATTCTTGACATGTATTAGTAATTTTAGGCAAGTATAACTTCGGATGCTTTGAAATTGCAACTTTAAACAAGTGTTGATATCAGGAACAATAGTTATTATAATCTTTTAATAAATTATACAAGTCAAGAGATGATAAAATTGAGCCCTTGATTTTATAATCTAATATTTACTAAATTTAGCTCTTAATCATATGTAATTTTAAGCGAATCTAATAAATAATAAAGAGCAAATAAAGATTAAAAATTAAAAACTGCGAGTATAAAAATAATTATGTGATTTTGTTATATCTAAAGTTAATACTTACCCGAAGTTACAACTTCAGGCGTTTAAAGTTATACTAGTTAAGATATTATTATTCTTGAATATATTCATAATTTCAGACAAGCATAATTTCAAATATTTTGAAATTATAACTTTATATAGGTGTTAATTTCAGGTATAACATTGTTCTTATAATCAATTATACAAGTTAAGAAATAATGAAACCTTGGGCTTTCTTAATAATATCGATATATTATATACAGTATATCGTTGAATAAGTGAAATCTAATAAATAATAAATTTGAAAGCCCAAAGTTTTATTTTTTTCTTGACAGTTTTCATATTTAAATAATGAATAGTTAGTAAATTATAAATTATTATAAATTTTTTTTTTAAAAAAATTAATTGCTTATCGTTATATAATTATAATTTTAAGAAATACTGAAGACTCATCTTGTTTATTTGCTTCACTTGTTGAATCTTATCATCACACAAAACAATTAGTTGAGTGTGAAACTAAAAAAAAACAACGAATTCGAAATGCATCTACTGATCTTATTAAAAGTTGAATTCAATTATTTAGTTCTTATTTTCCTGAATTAAATAGCATTCAAAATAAGTTAGAAAAGTATATAATTTGCGAAAAACACTATAATCAAATTGTTGCAAAAGATTATTATTTAAATTACTTAAAGACTGGATTATCAGATTATCATCGAAAAAGAAGTCGTAATTCTAAAAATTTGGTAGATAATAATAATTCTATTTTAAATGAAGCACAAATCAAATCAAAAGTTGATATTGGAATTCAAGTAGCAATAGATAATGATCATGATCTTCTAGTACAAATAGATGCATTAAAAAATTCTTTAGCTAATATTGTAACTGATCATGCTGAGCAATTACAAGCTATTCAAATTAAAAATTGTAAAATTATTGAATTAGAACATGAATATGAATCTCTTAAAAATCAGATTGCTAATATTAATATTAAATTAAAAGATTTAAATTCATATCAAAATCAAGTTGAAATATTAAAAATGAGAAAAATATATTAGTAACTAAAAATATATATTTAAAAGAACAGTAGAATGAGTGATATAATACTTAACAAAAATGTGTAACAGAAATTGCTAAAATCGCTCTATTGGAACGAAAGCTTTTATATAATGATGTTACTTATTTAATTAATAATGATGATCGGTTTTCACTAGAAAATTTACTAGCATATAATCCATCTAATTGGCTTAAATATCGCAATCCTGTAGTAGTAAGATTTATTAAAATACTTACAGATAATAATGATGAACTAATGCATCAAAATAAAATTTTTAGGCAAATGGTTGCTATAGATGCAATTTATAAATCACAACATAGTAAATATGTTTCTGAAATAAATCTTGCTACGTCAGCAATTAAATATTCTATTGTCCACTCAAAGCTTATAATAGATATTGATAATCATATTACTAGCAGCGGAGGTTATACAAAGTTCATAAATTGGATTGAGAGTTTGGTGATTGAACCTAAACCTTTGCCTGATGGTTTTCTTATTTTAGCCTTTGACAATGAACAAAAAGGCCAAAAAAATTACTTAGACCAGGGGCATAATACAGTAATATATCATACATTAACTAGTTTTATAGCTTTTAACTTTAATCCAAATGATAATAGCCAATTAGAAATTGATCTATGGATATATAATTCATTAAGTAAAAATACTATTATGCAATTATTTAATTTAAATGACGATATGAAAAAAGAACTTGAAAAGGAACTTTATTATTTTATTAACAAAATAATAAATAATCAAAATATTGAAAAATCCAAAGAAGTAAATGAAATTAATAAGCTTATTGAACAGAATAATTCAACTAATAAAACAAAAAATGCTTAAAATGTTTTAAATTGGAGATTGATAATAAAAAATGAAATTGTCCTAATTGCAATACTAAATTGCCAATATTTACTTCAATAAATCAAATATCGCCAATTCAACAAACATTACAATCTGCAAATAAAGATAAACTGATAATATTCAAACATTATAGGCCAATAAGCTCTAGTATTAAACAACAAGAATCTAAAATTAGCATAAAACAAAAAACTGTAGCAAGTCAAAATATAAAAATTCCAGAATTATACATTCCAGATCCAATTCCCATTAATCCTAATTCTTTAACAAATATTTAAAAAGTCTTAAAGCACATCGAAATAATTGCTAGAATTAAATCTAGAAAATATAAATAGTTATCTGTTGTATGTGACAGCATACCATATAATCAAGCTCTAAAGTTAAAAAAAAGTTTTCCTTGGTTAATTTTACTTCCGGGTGCCCTACATGAAGAAATGAATATGATTAAAGCATTTGTCGAATTAAATTGATATAAATAATTTTAAATTTTATTAATATTATAAATTTACTTACATTTAACTTTTTAATTTAAGGAAAATAGATCTAAAAATATTTGCTCAATGCCAAGGATATCGAACAGATAATCAATTAGAGTATTTTCATAAATATACTGACCACCATAAATCCTAGGACTCAATATGTAATATATATCGTTACTCTATAGCATCAAAATTAATTTGGCCATATATATTGAGCCATAATAATCCAACTCCTGACGGATATTTAGAATGGGCTAAAAATCAAACAAATGAAATATATAAATTAAAATATGAACAGGTTAAATATGATTTTATTTTAATTTATAAAAAAATAAAAAAAAATAAAATATTTATATATATTATCATAGATTTTTACTTATCTTTAAGTCATTATTAATTTTCGAACTAGAGTTAGAATGAATCAATCTTTATTGCGAAATGCACTAGACATCAATTTGCACCAATTTGGTCTGCTAGATGCTATCTGATTTATAGGTTGATAGAAGTATCATATAAGGAAAATTTATTATCTTTAAAACCACATATTCGTGAAATTATTGAAAATGTTTCAGTAGTATCTTATTCTGAACTTCATAATCAGTATCAAGGTTTTGATGCTGTGATAGAGAAAATTAATAAAGCATTAAATTCTCTGATTCCTCCAGTACCATCACAACGCCATTGGGAGATTGCTGCAAGGAATTATACAAATTTTACAAAGGTAATTAGATAAATATAAATTGTATACAAATCTGCTTACTTCATAGTTCAATTTTTTAAATAAATTATCTAACTTGAGAATTAATATATAATATTAATATGTGTATTGATAGAATTATATTATATATTTTCAAGCTAAGTAATTTATTTAAAATTTTAAATCAAGTAATATAATTTAAGTCAGATTCTAAATTAAGCAGATTTTAATGATGTATATAACAGATAATACCAGGGTGACCTTTCTAAAGTTCAGGATAATAGTTAATGTTACTGCTATGATTGCTATATCATATAGTTATAGTAGAGGCTTATTCAATAATAAATTTATGAAGTACGTATTATTTCATAAACAATTATTTTATAGACATCTTATTAATAGACAATTAATTCAAAAGACAAGCTTGTTTTAAAGACATTTAATCTACAACAGTTTATTTCATAGACAGTTTATCTTACAGATATTTTATTTCATATACCTAAAGTCGACCAGTAGATTGAGTTATTTTTTGTCAAGGATTGTCTATGAAATAAACTGTCTATAAAATAAAAGCTGTCTGTAAATTAATTGTCTTTAAAATAAGCTTGTTTTTGAATTAATTATCTGTGAAAAAAAATGTCTGTAAATAATTGTTTATGAAATGATATATATCTGAATTGGTGCTATGATTCATATAGTATGCTATGACAGTAATGTTAATAATTAACCTAAAATTTGAAGACCACCCTATTGTCATTTACAGAACATATATATTATTAGTATTAAATTAATTTTAATACAATATTAAAAACAATTTAGCTATGTACCAACCTGCTTAGTGTTATTGAATATGAAGATAATGAAAATTCAGAATTAAGAACTCAACCTGATCCTTATATAGAGCAACAACGCTTTTATGCATATTTAAGGAAAAAACAGTTCTTAAATCCAGAAAAAATAAATAACACAATAACTAACTTGGATGGTGATGTTAATCTAAGTGAAGAGATAAAATTATTTAGTATACTAGCACAAGAAAGAAGACAAAAGTTTATTAGAAATATCTTGCTGCAACAAACAGGCACTGATATTTGGCATCCAATTCTAGTAACAAAGCAGGAAGCTGATGCATTGAAAAATGAAAATGCAATAAGAAAAGAAGAACTTATTGCAATTATCAATTCGATACTTATCTCAATTCCTGAATCGCAACACCCAAAGTATACTAATTTAAAAAATATGACAAAAGCTACGTTACTAACTATCTTATAGGAAATGCGAAATTTAAATAACACTAAAGAAATTGTAGATTAAGAAAGTATAATTAGTGAGTTGACTGATGAAGAAATAGTATAAAGTGCTTAAACCGATCACATATAATATAGAAGAAATAGTATAAAGAGTTTAATCAATTACATATAATATATAGTTTTAAAGTAATAAATTTTATTATCTTAATAATTGGTGTTACATTCTAATACATTAATTGTTCTTACTCTTTGTGTTACTAAAACTGGCTGCTAAAAGTATGCTAGTTCATGGTCTTTTGGTTAATACTTGACCTAATTTAAACAAAACTATAACTAGATTAGCACGAATAAAATATAAGAGAAAGCAAATAAAGTTAGAACCAACTATTAAAATTTAACTAATCACCTATTTTTTGAATATGCACAACTTAGACCTGTATGTAAATTCAGTAATAACTTCAGTGAATTCTAAATCTTCAGTATTTGCTGTAAATATATCTTTTTCAATTTAACCAAACTTTGCTGCTTTGTCATTTGAAAAAAAAATCATGTGGATTAGATCAAAATAGCCAATCAAAATCATTTTTATGGATGATCGATGATTGTTTAAATTCTAGAACAAATATGTGATGTCGATTCAAATTTAGAAATGTTTCAGACTGTATTAGCATTAGGATTGCTGTTAATATTGCAGTAGTTTTTGATAACCAATTTGTAATTTTGTTAGTTAGTTTAATATTAGTTTGAAAAATTTTACAGATAAATCTATATATGGTTGTCCATTATTCGTACCTTTATATGTTGTTATTATTGTATTTGTTTCTTTGTACATGATAATATCTTTTGCTATTTTTATTAGTATTGTATTGATTGTGGTCTTTGAGAACATACTATTGTATATTTGTAATGTCTTTAGTAGTTTTTTAGATGTTTGGCTAGTTAAGATATGTTGTTTATTCGATGGTGAGGTGTTTTGTTGTCATGTACATTGTAGTGCTTTTTGTATTTCTTTTGCATTGATTTATATATGTTTGCTGTGGCTCACTTGTATTATACTATAGTTTTTTGAATTTATTTGTATAGCACACTTGCCGTGGTGTATTGTGATTGTTAGTTTGCATTAGTTGCATTGTGTAAGTTGTTGTGGTTGTTGTCTGTCTTTTTTGTATATTCAGTGTGTTAGTTTTTTTTATAGTTAAGGTTAGCCTCTTTGGCTTTCCGCTTTTATTAGATATTAGGATCATATGATGCCATTTTCAAGGGGCCTCAGACAAATACATTCTGACAAGGATACATTCTAGCCATACCTGCATCTTTTGAGCGCCTTATTAAGTATCTACCTATTACTAGATTCTACACTAGATGCTATACCTATAACCCACTATTACTTGAGTTACTCAATTAAACTCTTTGATCCAAATTTCTCTGCCAATCCATCTAATCTCACCCGGAACATGGATACATAAGTTAGTCCAAGTTCCAAGATCATCATGTGCCACCTATAGGACTACTGGCATAGTTAACTGATTCATCCTCGAGTGCATCACCTGCTAGAGCAGTCCAGTCCCACTATAGCATATTACCTAGTCTACTTTGGTAACTTACGCCTAGGCTAAGACCAAGTACTTACGAGCCAAAGCCACTACTGTTACCTACTATACCCTTATAGAGTTCAACCAGACCCCAGCACCTACTATACAGACTATCTGCCGTATACCCATTGCCCCAAACTTCCAATACAAATGGCCTGGAAGGGCTGTAATCTGCCTCTGGTCCCCACGGTTGTGTCCTTTTTCCTCCAGTACTCTCCGGCGGTATGGTTGGTAGAGTCCCTTGCCAAACACTTCGGTCCCATTCAGTACTCCAGTTTCTGATTGATAATTCTTTACATAGTACTGTCAAAGATCTGTGCTACCTCTCTACTCAGGTCTTGCTAAGCAGGCTTTCATGTGCACCAACCTCAGATTTACATAACTGCTTCACTTGGGTTTTGTGTAATTCGTACATTACACTATTGTTCTACAGTCTTCCAGTACAAGCTGGTATAATCTAGTTACAGATGTTGATCTGCCCTTACACTCACAGTTGCCGTAACACTGTACTAAGAATTCGAATTTTCGTCGCTAGTAGGATTCGAACTCTGTTCTTGCCACTTGGGGGTGTGACAACTTTACTACTTCACTAAGTTGCCACAACTTCAGTGTGTTAGTTTTATGTTGTTATAGTTATATATTGTTGTTGTTTTTCCAATTATAATTTGTTTTTTATCTGCGTCATTATCTATTTGTTTTTAGTTATTTCTGCTTTGTTGATTGTATATGGATTTGGTGTTTGTAGTATTAGCTGGTTTGTTTGCTGGATTTGTATATCAATTATTGTAGTAATTGTTTTGAACTATGCTGGTTCTCTGCCTGTTGGTATTTTGTATGTTGCATGTAATATTTCTTTCTAATTAATTGTTTGTGTGTTCTTTAAGTTTGTTAGCTGTTTGATAAAATTGATTTTGTGCTGGTTAAGTTTAGCCTTGAGTTGTGAACGTTGATTTTGTTACATGTAATGATGGGTTTGTAAGTATCTTGTTTATACTGTTTCCTTTGTTTAAGAAAAGCTTAGGCTAATTGCTAATATTGTTTATTATTGTGAAGTAGTTGTTATATATTATTTAGATTCTTTTGGCTGTAGTTGTGTTATGTTCTATTGTGGGAAGTATATATAATGAGTCAGCCAGTATTGATGTATTTGTATTCGCTGCATTTTGTATATGTTGTATGCATATATATAGTGATGAGTTGCATAGGTCTGGATCATTTATTTGTTGTATTATTTTGCTTATATAATGTTGACATTGTATATTCTATAGTATTCTAAGTGCGTATATTCTGTGGTTTAAAATGTAGAGTTGGGTATAGCTCTGGACATCTCAGCTTTATGTTTAGTAATTGAGATATATTTGTTTGTAAGTTTGTTACATTGTGATTGGGTGTATATATAATTTTGTGTTCTATATTCGATGCATATTATAATAACTGTATTGATTATGTATATCACTGTTTCTTTGTAATTGTTAATTTTTGAAGTAGCTTTAGAGCTTCCTCATTTCTTTTGTTATATTTTGTTGTATTTTGTTTTATTGGTATGGATGTTGTAATAACATTAAAGGAATCAGAAGCAGTGTTTGGATGATATTGAGTGCATATTGGTGTTATTAAATATAATGTATATGGGTTCATCTTTAACCTTTGGTTTGTAATTAGTAGCTAGTATTGATTTATGTGGGTTGACTGTGATTTCTGTCATTTTGTAGAAGAAGTTAGCTGAATTGATGAGTGTTTATAGGATTGGTTTGTTTTTTGCTATCCATAAGGCTATACCAATTTGATTTTCTGTTTAATATAACCCCCTCCTCTTTTTAAAAATTTATATAGTATAAATAATACACATTATATAATTATAATAACCAATAAAAATCTGTTATTTTGGTCATGTGATATTTATATATAAATTAAAGAAAAAAATAATATTGTTAAAATAATATAGTTAAAGCTAGTTTTTTCAAAATGTAGTTAAGAGCTTTAAGCAAAATCTATTAAAGATTCTATTTAAAACTTATTTAAAATTTTCATTGCATCACACTTTCTTTTGTTCAGCATATCTTTTCATAATATTGTTACACATGCATATAAGGTAATATAGCCTTTATTACATCATGTTGAATGGTATGATTTGAATGCCACTCAAACTATCATTTGAACTACGTACACACTATCATATGATTTCATGGACATGCATATCTGCGAAGTTATGTAATAGTGCTGAATGGCAGCTCAAATGGTAATTTGAGTGGCATTAATTCAACATGGTGAATTCTTTAAATTATACCAGTATTAGAAAATACGAATTTATTTTAAGACTTATATACTTTATAGTTAGAGCGATAAAAAATATAAAAATAATTTATTGCAGTCAAATACAAGAATTATTATTAAAAGAAATATTAATCGATTCAACCTGATTGTATTAGAATTGACTCTAAATTAACTATATCAAACTCACATTAACTTCTCACTGATTACACATTTTTTATGCATCGTAAGCTTATATCTCATT
>CAJVPZ010001857.1:0-13567 GCA_910592135.1 Racocetra fulgida | reverse complement strand
ATTGTAATTTAAAAATTAAAAAAAATTCACTAAAAATGATTTGTCCCATTTCTACTGACTCCCCCCCATATATCAATTCATATGATTTTGCACATATTTATTATAAATAAAAAGATATACTGATACAGCACATACATGACTAATTTCATATACTCTAATGCTAAATCTAACTATAATGCTGGCCATGCTGTGTTAATTAGTTTAATTTTGGCTATTTTGCTATGCATTAAGTTACATATATATTGTGTTGATATATTTCTTCTTATAAATCTAAAAACCTATCATGTGCTATTATGCTTACTCTAAAGTCAGATTTGTGCAATTAGTATATGTTCATAAACTGTCCGCTTTATAGTAGCTCATATCATGTGCTACAAACAAGGTTACGTGATATATTATTTTTTATTGGCCAGCCATTAGCCAACTGATAGTTTGATCGACTGTTATGTGATTTAGAAACCCCTCTAGCTAGGGATGCAGGTTATACCTATACTGTATTATACAATTGGTATAATACCAGTATAATGCCAGTATTATACACATGGGTATAGGTATAATACCAATAATAGCAATGGGTTGGCCAATTAAATTGATTTATCTGCGATTCCGAAAGTTTAATTCCGAAAAATTCCGAATTGTATTAAGCTGATATCATAATAGGGTTATACTATAATATACCATATTATACAGTATTATGCCTGGTATTATACTACCACTTTCTATTATACCAGTATAATTGCATCCCTACCTCTAGCTCACCTCCAAAATTTTTTCTGGCACATGATTTTAACCAATTAGATTGAATAATTAGATGTAATATGAAAATTACACCTTTTACAAAAATCACCAATAACTCAAAATTTTGTTTATAAAACTGCTTTATATATTCTAACAAAAAAATTCCTTGCAAAATTTTGGTATAACTTATACTCATCTTTTGACCTTAATCCTAACCCTAAGATGATATTTATTGTTCGCTTATTCGATTGTTTTGATTTTACATTACACCTGATCTTTCGATCTAATTGGCTAAAAATCACGTGCCGGAAAAAAATTTGTGGGTGATCTACTAGATATTGATATAGAATACCGGTCACGTGACAAGTCACCTTTCTATTGGCCAGCCATTAGCCGATATTTTAATTGGCTGGCTTAGCCAGCCGATCCAAATCATGTGGCTTAATATACTAGGTCACATAATGCGGGTAATGTACCTTCGGGTACATGTATATAATCCCTACTAAATAATATTGCTACAAATAAATATTATCCAATTAAAAACAAATTTATAGTAACAAATAAACAATTTAAAAAGATTCTGTATATGCTAAATAATATAAACATTAATCTGCTATTACGTGAGTTATAATTATATATTCAACCAATCAGCATCACAAAAACGAACAGATTTTATCACGTGAACCTGCTAATCACTTGTCGAGTATTTTTCCGAACAATTATGATGCATACATACTTTTATCAGCTTATCTATCGATTTAATTGATTCTTTTCTTTTGTAAAAATCAGTTTTTAGACGCAAATGCATTACAATCTTACTGAAAATGTCTGAGGGCCAATCAGATTTCAAGATCAATATTTGCCATTTACACGTTGAATTACGTAGTAAAATAATTCCATGCACAATGATGTAACAGTGTCTTACCCGATTCGACCTCTGACTTCAACTATGAGGTTTTAATTAATTGATCTTGAAATTTTATTGGTGAATCAGCCGAAATTTTTCTCGAGAATTAGATTATTGTTTTTTGACACATTATGGAACCAAGCCATGCTTACCACATGAACGAATTAAAGAGAAGAAACTTAGCCTCGTGTATAAGCAAATGTTTTTAATAATTTAAAAAAATTCCCGATTATGTAAATTAGTAAATTCTTGTGATACGGTGTAAAACCATAGGCAATTCACAAATTAGTAATTAATTAAGAGGCTTCTGAGGCTTGTAAATAAATCTTTAAACAGAAATAACTTTGAAAATAAGCATTTACATAACGATAATGTGCATTGTAATATAACATTTTTACAAATTTAGAAGCGGGACAAATTTACCAAAAGCCACTGCGTCTAAGGACCAATTAATTACATATTCAACTGATCTAGCGTTACCACCTAAAAAATTTCGCCAAAAAAATTCCGCTGTTAGATTAGGGTTAGGTTTTGCTATTAAGTTAACTTTGTAGTACCAAAATTTCGCAAGAAAGACTTTTTGTTAGTGCGCAGAAGGTAATTTCATAAATAAAATGTTGAGTTATAAGCGATTTTTGGATTGTTTTGATTTTTTGCGTTTCTTCTGTGTCACACCTGATCTTGAAATCTGATCGGCCAGTGAAATTTTTTAGATAACGCTAGGACAGTTTACATATTCAGACAATGCTTATCACAGCCTGATCTTAGCATTAATTAAGCGTTAAAAAAAAAATGACAAAAATTACCGCTACCATAATTTTATCTAAGCCTCGATTGAACATTAACCAAGAGAATTTCTGCCATAATATTTAGGGTATTAAAAGTAATTAACCTTTTCCCTAGCCTCATTTTGAAAACGGAATTCGTTAATTTCTATGAAGACGAGAGTAACAAGTTATTATAAACGAAGCCTCAAATAAACGTGATCGATCGGTTATAAACACTAAGAATAAGTTGTCAAAGCCACATAAAAATAAGGAAAAAAAAATAAATGCGTTTCCCTATAATTTCATATCATAAAATCAATGTGAAATTGAATTCAAAATCTAAGCCGTTATTCGAGAAAAAGAATGTTCTCATCTCCGCAATAACAAAGCCTTTTACCTAATAAAATGAATTAAGTAATTTTGCGCAATATCTTGCGCACTATTGGTAAATTGCATCGAAAATTCCGTGGTTTCAATTTCCTCGTTCCATTATTTTTAAAATAAAGCGGCTTTACATCTATTCAAACACGCGTATTCTTCTATAATCGATTATAAGCCACGGATATTTCGAAATAAAATTCTTTATGATGTATAATACGCAAAAACATCTATATAAACCCCGTTAATCTCACCTCTGTCTTAACATCAAACAAACAGAAATCAAAAAAACAAAAAATAAAATATAACTTATATAGATATATATAAAAATATATAATAAAAAGAAAAATGAAGTTCAGTTCTATTAGTTCTGTTACCATTTTCTTGGCTTTAACCACCACGGGCCTTGCGTTTCCCAATGTCCAAAGTAAGTGTTCTTTTCGTGACATTTTCACATAAACATTGATGCTAAACGTCTAATTTTATCTCCAATGTAGAACGTGGTGAGTTAAAACGTGAGGCAAAGAGCTATGATTACGACTATGATTACGATTACGACTACGATTACGATTCCGGAAAATCTTCTTATTATAAACGTGATGCAGACGCTGATGCCAAGAAATATTATTATAAACGTGATGCAGATGCTGAGGCCAAGAAATATTATTATAAACGTGATGCAGACGCTGAGGCCAAGAGCGATTACGATTACGACTATGATTACGATTACGACTACGATTACGGTTCCGGTTACGGTTCCAGTTACGGTTCCGGAAAATCTTATTATAAACGTGATGCAGAAGCTGATGCCAAGAAATATTATTATAAACGTGATGCAGATGCTGAGGCCAAGAAATATTATTATAAACGTGATGCAGATGCTGAGGCCAAGAAATATTATTATAAACGTGATGCAGCCGCTGAGGCCAAGAGCGACTACGATTACGACTATGATTACGACTACGACTACGATTACGATTACGGTTACGGTTCCAGTTACGGTTCCGGAAAATCTTATTATAAACGTGATGCCCATGAAATCAAGCGTGATCAAGAATAATTTGCTTCTAATTGTGACTATTACACAACTATTATAGACGTAAATAATTTATTATACTCACACAATGTAGATAGATTCCCTTTTTTCCGACCATTTTTTATTTTCTTTTGAAAAAAAAAATTTGTATATAATCTTTTTTACTTATTGATTTTTATTTAAAATAGTTCTTTTTTATTTATTGATTTTTTATTTTAAATAGTTTTTGTGAGTATAATAATTGTCATGTAAATAAATTATTAAAGTTTTAGTAAATATACATTGCCTTGACAATTATCCTAACTCTGCTAAGAATTTGAATAAGTGTTTTTGAAGTATCCCAGTAATAATATTCATAATTATGAAAGTTTTCATAATGAAATACGAAATTACAATGATACTTATCCGCAAGTTTGCGCATTATAAAGGTTCTATAACACTCCTGACCACAACCTCTTGTCCACAAAAATGATATGAAACCGAATTTTTAGTTTATTTGTATCTTGATCATTGAAGTTTCGAATAACGTTTTATTATTTGGTCCAAAATTTTTGGAATTATATAAATTTAAAAATAATAGAATTAATATCGGTTAAGGTCCGGTTAGATTGTATGTAAAATTCTCATTTTTCGCCTTATTCGATCTGCACCTTGATACCTAAACCTCGAAATAATGAGCATGTCATTTCGAATACGCACATGGGCGTTATTCTGAAATAACAGATCAATTTCTCTAACCTGAAGAACCTTCTCGATTGACATAATAAGTAAAAGTTTCTGCAGTAATAATGTGCGATTTTTTTAGGGAACTGTTATTGCCGAGTTCGCCAGGGCGACCACCAAAAACCCCAAAAGTACGGTCACATTATCTGCATTATCGCCACAGCCATATCTTAATAACCAGTATATTGCTTTTGTTACATAATTTAAGAAATTTTCACGGCATTAAAGCTGCATGCAGGAGTTAAATGATTCAACAAATTATGCTTTGGCTGTGGCGTCTTATCATGTGACCGGACTTTTGGTGGTCGCCCTGGCGAACTCAATCATATTTACCCTAATATCAGCCAATCATAACAAACTTCCGCTATGCTGTTTATATAATTAATATCATCATTGGGCATACGATAAATAACGGAAATTATTTTCATCTACTGGCCAATAATATACTTGCGAACACAATCACAGCAATTAAGAAAAAAAACATCACAAAAATTAAACAACCTTACATGTAATTTTCTTGTTTCCACTTGGGCAGTGCATAAGCATTATTGTTATAATAAATATTTATTCTTTATTTAATCTTTTACCTGTTTTGCATACACAGACATAACATGTTAAGTTGTGTATGATATTTCAAACGTCAAATACAAATCTAATTCTGTAATTAGTGAAATCATTTCAGACTTGAAAGTACTTTCAAGTTTAGTAGCATTACACTATTTCGGCGCTATGCTGCTATGACATCATGTTATTTCAATATAATGCCATTACGGCTCAAGATAATTACGGCCAAAAATATGGCACATGCCGTAGCCATATTAATTTTGCAAAATTAAATCATTTATATTCATATCCTAATGAAATAATTATAATCTCAATCGTTAAATTTTATAACATTTTACTATATACTGTAAATTAACTTTTAAGGTTGATTCAGATTTCTTAATCGCCTACTTAGATTCAGATTTCTTAATCACCTACTTAGATTTAGGTAGATTTAAAGTTTTATAAGGATTCCAAATTTGATAGATTCTATTTAATGTACAATACAATTAATTTTTACGCTCAAAATAACCAATAACGATAATATAGTAATTTATAATATTCCACGGCTCCTAATGTTTGTTCATTTCTGATATTTGTTTTAAATAATTATTTTTTATTTTCAAACTTCTCTAGTTAACTTTAGTATAAGAGCAATATAATATTAATCGGCTAGTAAGTAGTTACTTTGACAAATTGTGCGACCTCTAATTTACTTGATAATTTGTTAGAGTTAAAAGAAAATAGAAATATAAAAATAGATATAGAAAAAAACAAATTTTAATCATAATTATTTTTGAATTAAATATTATGGGAATTCCATAGGAATACTTTGTGCCCAGTTAAATAAGTTATTAGGATCGTATTTCCTTTTAGTTCCAACCAATCTAGGCATATTAAATCCATAATATCTTGTTTCCCAGTCTGGCAAGTCTCTATCGATATAATCTTGATAACTAAAATATGTAGTATATCTTGCCTGAAACTCTTGTCTAAATTGCAAATGTTTCTCTATGCATTTATCTTGAACTTCCTTGCTATGACCTTTTAAATGCATTGCTATTTGTACGGTATAAAATGTACCTCTGTGTGTAAAGGCTGAACTATTTAATGGAATTCTATTTACTGCTCCATCAGCATATACATCGAATAATGCTTTTGTATGACATTCAATATTATTAAGAAAGTTTCTTAAAAATTTAAGGCCTTCTCGAGAAAGTCCTGGTGGCGCAACATCATAAGATGTGGATTTAAAAGGTTCGCGATTAAATACTGGAAATATTGTTTGTAGTGTAGCATTTTCTGAAATAGCTTCCCACCATGACCTTTCTTCAAATTTCATGTAAGCTGGTTTTGATATTTTAACTAATTCTTTGACTGCTCTTTGTGCCTCTTCTGCTGTTCCCAAATATACAGCATTAATTGATAATGTATATTTGTCACCATTGTCAGATAGTAATTGCATGTAGGGTGTTATGTTATCATTAAGATTTACTTTTGCAAGTGAAATTAATGCCATTTCGACTTGTTCTGAAACGTAGGATAAATTAATTGAGGTAACTATTGGTGGAATAGGATAAATTTTATAGGTGAAGGTGGTTATTATGCCGTAACCGGCATTACCAGCTCCTCGAAGTGCAAAAAATAGATCTGAATGATGCGTCGAGTTGATAGGTGATAAGAATGTTCCATTCGCTGTAACCATTTCGGCACTAATAATACTGTCGGATGACAATCCGTACTTTCTTGCAACGAATCCAAAACCCTAATCACCAACAATAAAATTAAAATAAAATAATGAAAAATTAATTTTATTAAGTATATATAAATCGTATATATATATATAATACTTACACCGCCAGTAGCATGACCACCAATGCCAACATTAGGACAACTTCCTCCTGGAATTAAAAATCCAGCTTGATATAATTTATAATAAGTGGGGCCTAATCTATTTCCGGTTCCGATAACTGCGGTATTCGTTTCTTTATTAATAGTAATTTGATTAAATTCCTGTACATCAATCACCATAGCTCCATTTCTTCCTCCATTTCCATATTCTTCATAAGAGTGTCCACCAGATCTGGCTGTAACTGGAATGCTTAAAGCATTTGCACAAGAAAGTGATAACTGAATATCCATTATGTTAGTGACATATATTATCACCACGGGAAAGTAGTAATTTCGACAATTTGCTACTTTAATGCTTTCGTAATAGTCGGTATCTCCCGGATAAACCGCTAATCCATTGATAATGGAAAGGCATTTTTTTATATAAGGTACTGGTGCTAAAATTTCTGGTGGATATGGAACTTTTTCGCAAAATTCATCTCCGCCAAAAGATCTAATATGTAATGATGTTACTTGGACTATCAATGAGAACAGAAAAACAAGAAGAAAAATTGTTTTATCAAATGACAGTGACATTCGCGATTTTTATTAGACTTAAAATATTGTTAGAATACGAGATTGATCCGCTCAAAAAAATTTTTATATTAGTATCACGTAAATGCATCGTTATTATTATGGTAACGTGATGTCACTCTAATGAAATTTATTCGGAAAACTGAAACCAGTTAGTGATGGTAGTAATTTATAGGCTTATCCTTTATTCCATAAAAAATTTTTTTTTTTTTTGCAAAATAAATATTTAAATGTTTGGACCGTGCAAAATACAATTGCCACATACTTTGCCACTAAATACAGTCATATCCAGATTTTTTGGATACTTAAACTCAATATATATAAAGAATATAAAAAAAAGGAAATCTATTCTACTCAAATATGTGAATATAAGTAAGGTAGGGATATAACGCAGTAGAGATATAACTCAGGTGCGACTGTAATTTTCTTTTTGTTATATACTTTTATGTTTTTTTTTTGATATTTATTTGTGACTTTGCCTTTACTAATTTTTCAAATTTCATGTTGCGATTAGAGCTTTAGGAGCTTTGAGGATAGCGAATTCATTGTATTTCTCCATCTAATATGTGTAAGGGTAAACCGATTCCAGAATCAATACAAGTCAGATTCAAAGGTCATAAAACTACAACACTACAATATTAAAGTAATGAGAAGTTTCGTCTGTGTAATTGTTGTTTTAGATTAGAGTTTAATTTATCACGAATTTCTAATGCATAAATTCTGTTTCTAATTAAATGGGGATTATCATTTAAAAATGACTTAGAATATCGGTATGGTTTATTTTTTCTAAGCTTTTCCATGTTGGGCAAATGCTTCGTTTTTATAGTTTTTACCCATTAGTGTGTACCGTATTCACTATATTTGCTATATCATAATGCCCATTATGTCGAATTTATTTGTTGTGCCTTATACCAATGTCTTTAGATAATAGCTGACATACTTCGAATACAAGTTATCAGGTAAAGTGTGTAAACTATCGATTGGTTACCTGAGATGACTTAGTCATGATCTAATGCAGAGCTTGGATTGATTAATTAATAAAAAACTACAGTCAAGTCTTGATATAATCACCAGGTTATGAACCAAAAATTTTGTGATTATAAAAAGTTGCGACTATATAATGGTCAAAATTTATATTTTTATAATGGCTAGAACTATAAAATAGTGTGACTAAACAAGTTTATTACTATATCAAAGTGACCATAACGAGGTCTGACTGTATTAGCTACATACGTACATACGTTTTAGGGATGTTATTCTACTAAAATGCTCAAATCTGCTTAATGAGATTTACTCATTATTATTATGGTTACTTTCTGATATATGACTAATTAAACTTATTATTAGTAGTCGGTAATTTAGCTCAATACGAAGTAGATATTATCATTTTAATAAATAAAACTCTGTTTATGAAACCGGTTTGCTTAAAACTGTTTGGAAGCTATTACTTGTTTCGAGTATAATTTTTTACTAATCAAATTTATTTGAAACCAATTTTATGTTACACATAACATCCCTAGTACGTCGTAACGACGAAAAATGGTATCGGAACTGATAGACGTCGAATATCGATCTCACTGATACTAACTAGCAACTAATATCACTAAATACTACTCTATCTAATCTAACCTAGACCCTAAATAATGGAAGGTCGATTGAGGCGTGGGATGATTTGATCCGAGTAATTAGGGTGTTATATTAGGGCTATAGATTTGTTACGAAGCTCTAATTCAGAGTTACAGGATTAATATATGGATTTTACTTATCGGGATTATCAAAGTGAAACACATTTGGGGAGTGGACTTGGAAAACCATCGTCTGACACTTACTTTCAATGTTGCACCTAACTAATTGCGTTATAACCAAGTTACTTTATTCAAGGTATGTCTTTAGTATATATTTTCATACTATTGAATCTTTTTAACATTTTTATTACCCTTTCTACCATATCTGTTATATTTGTCATAGCTGGTAGATGGCAATTAGATCAACCCGAACCACCTCGGCAACGACTTTGAACGAATTTTCATTCTACAACGTACGTACGTGCGTACGTTGTAAGTACTGCAGTTCCCGACGTAATACAAATTCTATAAATTTTAATTATTCTGAAATCCAAAATTCCCGAAAACCCAAAAATCCCAGAGATCTCTAAGATATTTAAGATCTGTAGTAATATAGAGCTCTTTAGAATAACAAAGGTAATAGATATATTAGGGATAGTTAGGATTCTTTGTTTTTCCGATATCTATATTTTATTCAATATATGTATTATCTCAGTTATCTTTATTATCTCATTCATATGTAAAAATAAATATATGAGCGACATCAATTCGCTCTAAATAAAGATCAGTTTTGGCAACTCAACTCAGTTCAATATTACTTTGTTCTACTAATTTCTCCTCCAGATAAGTAAAATCTGTATTAACGGCAGGAATTAGTAACTAAATTCAGTGACACATATTAAGAGTTTCATAGTAGTCTAGAGCCCTAATTAACCTTAATATTCACAGCTCACCCTCAAAAATTTTCCCGCACGTGATCGTTGCCAATCAGATCACAAGATCAGTGTAACGTGATATTCACGTTTTTTTTTAATAGCTCAAATTTCGTATACTTTAACAAAAATAATTCTTTGTGAAATTTAGTACATATCTAACCCTAATCCTAATCTAATCTTTAACTTAATTCGATTGTTCTGATTGGCTACAATCACGTGCGGGGAAAATTTCTGAGTTAGTCGGACCAAGTCTTTCCACACCTCAATCCATAGCTTTTCCATTATTAGGATTTGGTTGGAGTAGCTTAGTTAGTATTTAGCGTTGTGTTGATAGTGTAATATATATTCAATTCCGACCTTCACAGCACACGTGGAAGCAGTGAAAAAAATTCGTTGTGCACTTGTGTGCTCTGCAAACAAAATTTTTTTTACGCGAAAAAAATATTTACAAATGTGCGTTCGCAAAACATATAAATACGCAGTATGTGCACATGATTTTTTAGTACAGGATGTGCACTTTGTGTACTAAATTTTAAGTCTGAATTTTTTTTCACTGGCTTGAAGTAGTGACACAACACACTCTCCACAAATATTGATGCACAAAGTATTGATATGTACTGTACGTACGTACGTACGTACGTACGAATGTACTACCTGAAACAATATTTAATATAGATTTTGAACAAATTATTGACTAAAAGTATTACATTTGGTGAATTATTATTTTTCGCATAATATACTGATATATAAATTCTTATTTGAAAATGTCAAATACAAAAGACAATTCATCAGCTGAAATTATTCAAGTCACAAATGATTTTAATCAACTAAATTTAATTGATATGAATGATTCGGATGGCGTATTTTGGCTTGGTTATTGTTACGAGCATGGAATTGGAATAGAAAAGAATTATAATAAAGCATTCATTCATTATCAAAAATCTGCAGAAATGAATAATCCTAACGGCATGTATCAAGTTGGTTATTGTTATTATTTAGGAATCGGGCAATCATAAAGCATTTGTGCATTATTTGAAGTCAGCTGAGGCTGGTAATTCTATGGGAATTTTTAAAACTGCCATTTGCTACAATTACGAAATTGGTGTAGAAGAAGATTATTTCAAATTTGAAGAGTGGATTGAAATGTAAGTTATTTGTTAATATTCATTGATGTGTCTGAATTTTTCACATTTTCAAATTAGAAATTCTTAAAACTAATATTTTTAGGGAGTAAGCAATTATGTTAAATATAAAAATCAATAGTTTATAATTATTTATATATTTTTAAATAATATGATCCAAAACATTTATTCACTTTGGTCTAGTCCGTAAGTATAAAATATTTATTAACCTAAGTATTTAAAATAAGCTATTCAAGTACATGAATATTTACTATTTAATTTCATTTAATATACTGCAGTTAGTGAGTATAAAGTGCATTTAATAATCTAAACATTTTAAATAAGCTAATCATATTCTTGAATATTTGCTATTTAATTTCCTTTTATTCATACTAATTTAGTCAGTGAGTATAAAAACATTCATAAATCAAAGTATTTAAAATAAGCTAATCAAGTTTTTAATATTTATTATTTAATTTCGTTTTATTCATGCTAATTTAGTCAGTGAGTATAAAGAACATTTTATTAATCTAAGTATCTAAAATAAGCTATTCAAGTTCATAAATATTTAATATTTAATTTCATTTTATATGTATTAAATTTAGTTCGTAAGTATGAAGTACATATATTAATCTATGCATTTAAAATAAGCTATTGAAGTTCATGAATTTAAATTTGTTTAATAATGCTACAGTTAGTGAGTATAACACTTATTAATCTAAGTATTTAAAATAAGCTATTCAAGTTCATGGATTTATTTTTATTCAACATACTGCAGTTGGTAAGTATAAAAATATCAATCACCGGTAATCTAAGTATTTGAAATAAGATATTCAAATTCATGAATATTTAATATTTAATTTTATTTATCATATTGCAGGGAGTGAGTATAAAAAACATTTATTAATATAAGTATTTAAAATAAGCTATTCATCTCGTGAATATTTGTGAATATTTAATATTTAATTCTATTTATTATAATGTATATCATGCAGTCAGTGAGTATAAAGAACATAACTCCAAGTATTTAAAATATGTTAATCAAGTTTTTGAATATTTACTATTTAAATTTAATTTTATGTTAATTCAGTGAGTGAGTATAAAGAACACCTATTAAACGAAGTATTTAAAGTAATCTATTCATAAATATTTATTATTTAATTTCATATTATTCTCATTAATTTAGTTTGTGAGTATAAAGAACATTTATCAATCTAAGTGTATTCAAGTTCATGAATATTTATTATTTCATTTATTCGCATTAATTTAGATCGTGAGTATAAAGTATATTTATTAATCCAAGTACATATTTAAAGTAGCTGTTCAAGTTCATGAATTTTTACGATTTAATTTAATTTATTCCATTAATTTAGTCAGTAAGTATGAAACATTTATTGATCTAATTTCATAAATATTTCCTATTTAATTTTATTTGTTCGCGTTAATTTAGGGAGTAAGTATAAAAAACATTTATCAATCCAAGTACTGTATCTAAAATAAATTAAAGTTATAAATATTTACCATTTAATTCATTTTATTTGTATTTAATAGTCGGTAAGCATAAAATTATTTGCATTTAAATTTAAGAGCGGTATAATTAAAGCAAAATAACTAATATAATACAATTGATAATTTCAGGGATTCTAAAAATGGGAAATGTGCACATTGTAATGAATATAACACGAATAAAGCATGGTGTCAGGCATGTGATTCTGACATAATAATTCAAGGATGGACAAGTGGAAATAAGGATATTGATATTTGCATGAAAGAGCTTCAACTTAGAACTTACGATTACGAACGTATGATTGAGTGGATTCCATTCCATAGACTAGATAATATTTACAAAATTGGAGAAGGTGCATTCAGCACAGTATTTCTGCAACCTGGTTGGATGGTACACGAAAGATCAAAGAAATTAAGAAAACTGATGATGACGACTATCTCTATGAGAGAGCCCGTGAACCATCTAGCATAGTTGCACTCAAAACCTTGTCCGGCTCAAAGGATAATCCTCAAGATTTTTTAAAAGAAGTAAGTTATTCATTTGTTGTATGGTTTAATAAATGGAAATTTGAACTGATTGTAAGCATTTATACAGTTTGACAATCATATGAGATGTACACTTAAGGGTAGCAAGCTTAAAATATATGGATTGACACAAAATACAAAAACAAATGAATACTTGATGGTATTTCAATATGCTGATAATGGAAATCTTCACAAGTTTTTAAGAAAAAATTTTCGAGATCTTGCCTGGAAAACTAAATTAAAACTGCTTCAAAATATTTCTTACGATTTAGCATATATCCATGATGCAGGATATATTCATACAGACTTTCACAGTGGCAATATTTTGCAAGATAAAGGCATTAGTGAAAATATGCAATCTTATATATCAGATCTAGGATTGTCTAAAAAGTATAACGA
>CAJVPZ010001856.1:0-13568 GCA_910592135.1 Racocetra fulgida | reverse complement strand
CAAAAATTTAGGCCGAAGTTACTCAAAATTTTACTAATGAAACCACAGCTGCACATTAAGTAAAAAATATTCCTGGGTTAATTTTGTCATTGTCCGGGCCTATTTCTCTAAAAATTTCCATTTTAGGAACGAAAAAGTTAAAAAGTTAATTTCGGCCAAAATTATGTAATGCAGGCCCAATCCGTGACAAATTTGGTGCGGCAGCTAGGTTCAATGGCTTTATCTTGTAATCTAGTGATTGGATTTTGATGATTTTGAACTCATTAGAATTCTCATCAAGATGAACATTTTGGTTTCACTACTAAAAAAATGGCAAATTATATATATTTTAGTACAATTCCAAAAAGGAATTCATATGATTAATAATACAGTATTTCTAAAAATTTCTTATTTTCAATTTTTTTTCTTTTTTGCAAAAAAAGATGCGAAGTTCGTTACAGATACGTCTTTTAATATTTTAAATCGTTGCTGCAAGCTAAAGCTACAATATAAATTAGAACCTAAACAAACAATGGATATATTGAATCTACCCCACTCCAACAAATACACTTGACCCTCGCTAATATCAACCCATTTGGATCACTCTTATATTCAGAAATTAATAAGGGATCATAGTAAAGTTGATATATATGAGGGAATTTTGATATATAAAAATTTGGCTCGTAGTTTAGGTTGATATTAACGAGGTCACGTGTACTTCTACAGATCCATAAGTGTTGAGAGCTATGATGAATTAGTACCTAAGATTACTTCGGAAAATGCGATAACTGATGAGCATTAATACTAATGGATATAGATGCTTTGAAGTGAGTTCACAAGTTTCAAGAAAAATCAACAACGCAATGCACCTAATCAGAATTTATCAGGCTAAAGAACCAAAGTCATTTTTAGAAAGATGGGGCATTAATTTATTTAGTAAAGCAAAAAAATAAACACGAAATTAAAGACCATATACCGGTAGTTTGAAAATTAGGAACACGAATTGTTCTGCGGCATTTAAGTTAAAAACTTATAATTCACTTGACGTAATTTGTCAAAAAAAACGTCAAAAAAAAAAAAAAAATAGCGATTAAAAAAATATAGTTTAGAACGAAAGCCTGTAGCATTGTATAGACGTTGTAAGGCATATGAAATATTGATTATTTAATTGAAAAAAGCTCAGTATTAATAAAAAAATTTTTTTTTATACAGTCAACTCTTTCTATAGCGACCTGACAGTTCTAGAAGAAAAAGGTTGTTATAAAAAATTGCTATGTTTTAAGAACACATGACACTTCTTACCGAACTACCGTATTGTGAAATTTCAAATTTTGAAAAAAAAGGGGTGTATCGTTACCCATGTCTAAGTCAAATCAAAATCCCGAAAATCAAAAATCCGAAAATCAAAATCCTGAAACTTAATTGTCGCGTTGCGTGATGTCGGAGTTTCAATATTCAAACACCGCTTATGATTAGTAATCTATATATCCCATCTAAGATGTTTTATAGAATAGGTGGGCAAGCTACGCAATTAAAAAATTAATGATTACTAATCATTAGCGAATCTTATTTTTTATATTGCCCACCTATTCTATAGAATATCCATGAGCAGAGTTTGAATATTGAAACTCCGACATTACGCAACGCGACAACAAAGTCTCAGGGGGTAGCGATACATCGTTATGGCGATAAAAAATAAATGCAAAAAAAAAATCGGAATTGCTCAATTTTCTGATCATTCGGGTGATCATCAGATCAGAGTGATTATCCGGGCAATTATCCGAACCCAACCTGGTACACATTTCTTGGTTTTCAGGGTGCGAACGACGAAATCTTGTGTACAAATACTGTATGTGTTCCAATTTAACAACTTATGAACCTGTAAGCAGTAATAAGTGTAAATAAGTGATTTACTCTAAGACATTAAAAAGATCAACAGTTCAAAGTTCCAACTTTTTCATTGTCACTTATTAAATCACAATATCTTTATTGAATTTCTTAAACATTTTACATGCTATGCAGTTTATGTTTAATTATGATCTTCAGCTGGCCTTTTTTGGTTCTCATTAGCTAGTCCTTCACAAGCTGGACATTTACCAAATTTTCTAATTAATTCTCATTCTTGAAGATTTTTATGGGGATTTTGATAACCGATGAGATAAATTATTATCTTCGAAGTACTGTATAAGCTGAAAATCCGTCTTATTATTATTCTTTTTTTTATCGAGGTAATGAATGATAATTTTAAACGCGTCACATCATAATGATACGTTCAAAACTTTTGAGGTATTCATATCCACCAGTTTGATTTTTAAAACAAGTATATTATTTTTAATTATTTTTGTAATAATAACTTTTGATATATTGGTCTATTTTAAATAATTTTATTACCAAAATGTTCGTCATTATGAGATTCTGGACGAGCCCAAATCTAATTGCAGGATCATAAGATATTCATATGTCAAATAATGGCGCACCTCTTACTGTGGAACGATTGGTTAGACATAGTATAGACTATGTTCAACCAATCGTTCCACATTGAAAGGTGCGTCGCTATTTAGCACGTGAATGTCTCAAGTTCCTGTAATTAGATTTGGATGATTTTGAGCTCGTTAGAATCGTCTCATTATGGCGAACATTTTAGTAATAAAATTATTTAAAACAGTCGATATATCAAATGTTATTATTACAAAAATAATTAAAAAATCAAACTGATGGATATGCATGAATTTGTTTTAATACAAACCTATACGTAGAAATTAGTTATCAAATGAGATGCCATATATAAATTTTCACATTATAATCAAATGGTCAACGTGTTTAAAATATATGTCGATATATATACATTGGCAATAATTTTGAACGAGTTTGGGCATATAAAATTTTATATGTCCAATCTTTTTCAAAAATTATTGGACATATGTCCAATGCCAACACTGGCCTATATATGTATCGATTTTCGATCAATGTGCCAAATAATCAAGTATACCTACGCAGCATTCACGAGTAAAATTTTCGTTAGTCATTCAATCATTTCAAAAATAGCATTTATGTAGATTATTTTGGTTGTTACGCCAGAAGAGTTTGATCTTGGTGATTTCTTTTGCCGCCAAAATTCGTAAGCAATATGGAATCAATAGGGTCAAATTTGGGAATTCGTTTTACCTGGGACCTTAAACTTTAAATTTATTTTCGTTTTTTTTCAAATATATATGTTGTAAGTGGAAATGGAATTTAAGTGGATTCGGAATTTATATATAAAACCTCCGTTTTGAGGTTTATTTTATCATATGTACACCCTAACCCTAACCCTAATTATTCCATTCCCACTTACAATATATATATATATAAGCGAGTACGTATAATAAGTTGTAGATCTATGTAATGCAAAATTTAAGAAAAAAAAATTAAAGTTAGGTTAGGTTAGGAATTTTTATATTGAACTCCTACCAAAAAATTTTTTCATTAGATTTCGAAAATTGTTTATACGTATGCAAACTTTTGTTTATTTTTATATACTGAATATATATGTTGTAAGTGGCATCCCCAAAACGGGGTTTTATATATAAATTTCACTTAAAATCCGTTTCCACTTACAACATATACATTGGTTTAAAATTATGAGAAATTTCCTAAATATAAGATATAGGTATATACAGATATATATATTTTAAAGTATTCTTTTACTTCTGATAATTTTTAAGTCAGTAGCACAACATTAAAATTTTATTTTACCTCAAACGGTAATAAAATCGTATTTTATAATTGAATTAATAATATAAATATAAAAGTTCATGTCGCAGTTGTTATGGAAATGCAGGCTTTTAAAACTACCTAAAACTATATAAATTTTATTAGGAAATATTCTTGTATGTCCGAAATTGTAAATACAGATGATAAAACATTGATCATCCCAATATACTGTATGTTACGGGTCAAGTTGGTTTTTAGGTCAAGTTAAACTTGACCCGGGTCAAATTGATCCCTAGCAGAATTTTAGGGTTAGGGCAGGCCGGAATTATGTTGATGCCGGCCGGGTTTTTAATTGATCAATTTGACCCGGGTCAAGTTTAACTTGACCTAAAAACCAATTTGACCCGTGATATATGTTACATCAATACAATATACGCTAATCCGTAAGTACGCCATATTAGAATTTTTAAACGGAAACCATGAAATTTCATACCGCTTGATGTTGTTAAAAATTTTTTTTTCAAAATAATATTTAAATGATTGAAATTCTAAATTAAAAATTTCGTCTATTGAAGTTGGACCTAAAAGCAGAAAAAAAAATTAATAAATCATTCAAAAAAAAAAGTTTAAATATTAAACCTTAATAATACAGTACATGCCAATAGCATTGATTAATTGACTTTTATATCTAGCATCTATGGAAATATTTGGCAAGGATCCTGAATCTGTTGCTATAATATCAACATTTTGGTTAGCAGCTTTAAAAACTTCCTTGAACTCTTCATATTCTGTCCAAATTTCTAAACATTCTAGGATTTCTTTGGCTGAAGGACGTTCATTTGCATTTGCATTCATACATTGATTTTCCAAATTAATGTAAACTTTCGGTGCTCCTAATGCAAAATTTGACGATTGTTTGCACATATTTTATTGCAAGTCTAATTTGGATCTTTTTGATCATAATAAGCGTGTTTCCTGTTGAAATTTCAGCCATAATGACGCCAAACTAAATATATAGGCCTTTTGTGTATATTTCTTTTCGTTTAATACTTCTGGGGTTATATAAGGTATCTTACCATAATTTTATTTTTAAGTTAACTAATCTTGATACAATAGTCCTAAATCACCAATATATGCGCTATAGAAATCATTTTGTAAATTATTTCCGCTATGTAAATCCCGATGAATAATATCATATGAATGAATTAAATTTAAGGTCTTGGGTAATACAAGCTAATCTCTTTAATACCTCTTCCCATTTCATCCGTGCAACAACACAAAGATTTTTACTCAAAGAGCCTTTAAATGCATGTTGCATGACTAATACGTAATCATTAGTTGCTTTATCTTTTGTTATCCCATAACATTGTAAGAATGCAGGATTATTACGTCCAATGTTATAATACCAACTTTATCTAGAAACAAAAAAAGGAAAATTATATTTATAATACCGCGTTATATAATACCTATCACGTGATACTATTTTTGTATTTATTGCAGATATTGCATAATATATACTATTTTATATACATATTATACCGTACTACTGTACGTATATCGTACACACTAGTATTATTTTATTTATTTTTATACCTCAAAATGACGCTTGCATCAGATCTCAATAAAATTATTTGACCAAAATTAACAGATCGCCTAAACTATACACATACCATAACTCTAAAAAAACCTAATAACGTTCTATATAAATTCTAATCTACTTAATCCACTCTAACCTTAAATATTATCATCTAAAGAACGCTCTCAAACATCTTCCTAAATGCGATTTCTTAATGATTAAACAGTACACAACAATTATGACATAATTTTAGCCATTATTACAAGATTTTAGATGAACGCTTAATTCTAGAAACATTAGAACGAGTCCCAGTAAGTAGAACAAAATCGATCAATGTTTATCTACATAATCAAATAAATATTATAAGAAAAACACAAGGCTTTCGGAAATTATCAATAATCACCATTATAGACTCTATTGGTGGAATATATAATGCAAGTATGGAATTGGAGTCGAAAAGGACGAACACAAGACCCTTGAATATTAACAAAAATTAGTCAATAATTGGTGGAACATATCAGTAGGGGATTGAGTTGAAAAGAACAAACACAAGGCTATTGGAAATTATCAAAAACTAACAGTATTGATGACATCGTTATCAGTATGAAATTTAAGTTTAAAGGACGAACACAAGGCCTTCAGAAATTATCAAAAATCAGCCGATATAGGGTTTATTGATGAAACATGTTGTCAGTATGGAATTGAAGTCGAAAAAGACAAACACAAGACCCTTGAATATTAACAAAAACTAGCCGATAATTGAGGGAACATATAATGTCAGTATGGTTGAAAGAACGAACACAAGGCCATTGGAAATTATCAAATACTAGCCGTGTGGGAATCTATTGATAGAACGTATAATGTTGAACATCTTATCAGTATGATGAAATTGAAGTTGGAAAGGACGAACACAAGGCCTTCAGAAATTATTAAAACTCAGCCGATATAATCAGTTTATGTAATATATAATGTTGTCAATATGGAATCGAGGTTGAAAAGGACGAACACAAAGCCTTAGAATTATCATAGATTTTCCAATATATATAGGGTCCTAGTTTTTATACCCCAAATTTATTTTTCATACCCCCTGCAGATTTCACTTTTTTTAAATTTTGAACGAAAATATCTCAGTAATTACCAAGTCAAATTTGATAAATTTTTTTCTTTGAATTCTATAGATTCATAGAATTCAAATAAAAAAAAGTTCATCGAATTTGGCCTAGTAGTTACTGAGATATCTTCGCTCAAAGTTTGAAAAAAAAATCAAAACGTCTATCAAAACAAACAATGCAAAATTTTGAGCGAAGATATCTCAACAACTACCAAGCCATATTTGATGAACTTTTTTTTGTTTGAATTCTATAAATCTGTAGAATTCAAATAAAAAAAAGTTTATTAAAATTAACTTGGTGGTTGTCAAGATATCTTTGTTCAAAGTTTTAAAAAAAATCTAAAATGTCTATCAAAACAGAAGCTGTGCCATAATTTTTTTCAAACTTTAAGCAAAAATATCTTGACAGCCACCAAGCCAAATTTGAACTTTTTTTTGTTTAAATTCTACAAATTCATAGAATTTAAACAAAAAAGTTCATCAAATTTGGCTTGGTGGTTGTTAAGATATTTTTGCTCAAAATTTGAAAAAAATTGTGACACAGCTTCTGTTTTGATATATGTTTTTGATTTTTTTTAAAAACTTTGAGCAAAGATAACTTACCAACTACTAAGTTAATTTTACTAAACTTTTTTTATTTGAATTCTACAGATTTATAGAATTCAAACAAAAAAAAGTTCATCAAATTTGGGTTGGGTAGTTGTTGAGATATCTTTGCTTGAAGTTTAAAGAAAATTTTGCATTATTTGTTTTGATAGATATTTTGATTTTTTTAAACTTTGAGTGAAAATATCTCAATAACTATTAGGTCAAATTTGATGAACTTCTTTTTATTTGAATTTTATGAATCTATAGAATTTAAAGAAAAAAGTTTATCAAATTTGGTTGGTAATTACTAAGATATCTTTGTTTAAAGTTTAAAAAAAAGTTAAATCTGCAGGGGAGTATAAATAATAAATTTGGAGGTATAAAAACTAGGACCTTATATATAATTTATAATATATGATATTAAACATCATAATTAGTATAGAATTAGAGTTGAAAAGTATAAATACAAGGAACTTTGACATTATCAAAAACTATTCGATATGGAACATATAATATATATTATTAATATGGAATTATAGTTAAAAAAAACAAACACAAGGTTTTTTATATTATTAAAATCAACTAATATAGGTACTGTTAATAGAATATATAGTATTAGACATTGTTATCAGAGTTGAAAAGAGCAAACACAATATATTTAGATATTATTAAAAATCAGTTACAATAAGTACTATAGTTGTTATCACAAAAAGCCATCAACTTTTATTTATAAATTTTAAATTTCTTATAACTTATTTTTTAAAATAAAAAAAATATATATTTTTGAACTATTAGCAGCATTGCTGGTATCTTTATTAGATCAAAGCATATATATACATATATTTAACTATTTAAGTTATAAATCTGACATTCTCTGGCTACCTAAGAACAGTTTGCTATATTAGTTAAAGCTTCTGCTTGTATCAGAAAGCTGCACCAAGCTAGCTATTGAAGTTATACTAAAATAGCTTCATACTATTTATAATAAAGTTTTTACCTGCAGCAAATAAAGTACTTTCTTTTTTATAAACTCTCTTCTCTTTACTAATTTCTTCTTTCTTTTTAACTTTTCTCTTGGTTTGCTCTTAGTTCTGACTACATTCTTCACAATTTGAAACTGCCTCCTTAATACTAATAAATGTTTTTTCGATTTTTATTTCTCTTTTTTCTTCTTTTCCTTTTATTTTTTTTTTCCTATTTATTAATGAATACACATCTCTGCTTCTAAATATTTTCATAAAAGTAATTTTAGGCTGAGTTAACTACCATGTTGAAGTAGTTTCTAACTTCTTTAGAGTTCTCACCACTTTGAGAATTTTTTTTACAATTTTATCTTTAATCAGTCTTTTGAGTATACCAGCTCTTGCTTTATTCTTTTCTTCTTTTGTCGAATCTTATAAAGTGTTTTTAAGTTGAGTCTTGTCAAGACGATTGCAGATTTTTTCTGAGAGGACTATTTAGGCTAAGTTCAATGCTAACTATCTGTTTCTATCTACTTTGTTTATACTTCTTATATATAGTTAAATGTTCTTGATCTTTTTCTTTACCTCTTGCATATACTATACATGTTGGGCTATTATATAAATCTGGCTTTTTAGTTTACAAGGTTTCAAGAACTGGAAACTTCTTATATAAGCATTTAACTAGCACTTTAAATGTCTATTCTTTTTTGAACTTGTACATCTAATTTTATTTTGGTTTCTAATAAAATAGGCTAATCTTAGAATTGTTCATTATTATTAAGTTCTACTTTTTTAATTGCTGATATAGATTCTTATTCTATCTCTATTTTAAATTTAAGCATTATTTGTAAAAATTCTCTTGTAAAAGCTTTTATTATTGTTCCTTCTTAGCATAAAAAAATATTTGATTCTTGTAGAGGTTTCTCTATAATTCTCTCTCTATTTACTATTCTAGATTCTATCTTTACTAATTTATTTATTATATCATTCTACCTATTTTTATTATACCTTTTTTATCTTTTCTAATTCTAACTATATTTTCTTTACTTTTGCTATATTTATAATATATTTTACTAAATCATAATTTTTTACTCTTAGCCTTTGTCTTGCTAGCTTATTCTAATTTCTACTTTTTAATCTAGTTAATGTTACTGCACTATCTGTATAGATCTTGGTCTTCTTTTTCTTTAGCATAATTAAAAGTATACACCAAATTTCCAGTAGTTCTGTTTTTGTTAAAAATGGTCAGTTTTTTGCTTTGAGATATCCTTCATTAATGACTTTTTCCTTTTTTTCATCTAAAAATACTCAGCTCGCTTCTATTTTATCTGTCTTTGCTTAAATTATTTTTTTGCTTCTTCTTAAAGAACCATCAGTATAGAAAGAGAACTGTATTAAGGAGCTGCATTGTAATTTTTGGTTCTTTTCTATTAGATAATTCTGTAAAGCTAAGCTGTTTTGTTAGTTTTTAATAATTTCTATATCTAAATTATAAATCTAAATATCCTGCATTATTTTCTCATTTATAAGAATCTTTAATTTATTACAATTTACTGGAAAAAACAGCATTTTGTGATGAACTTTAAGAGCTTTTTCTTTCTGTTTATCTATAAGTTTTGTTATAGAGCCTTGAATTTTCTCTTTATTTATTCAGCTTTTGCAAAAGTTTTTTTCTTTTTTTGGTCAAGTTCACAATTTTCATATCTTTAAACCTTGTACTTCTTGTAACTAGGTCTTCATTTACTCTTTAATATTCTGTAAGAATTCTTTTTTTTGATTTGTTGAGAGTTTGTCTGATTTCTAAGTAATGATCTTCTTTTGCTTCCCTAACTTTAACCAATATCTACTCTTTTTTTTGTTTATCTCTAATAAATCTGATGTAATCTGAAGTGCCCAAACGCTAGGCTTTCTAGTCTATAATTTGTCTTAACTAATCTACTTTCTTTCTCTTCAATTACTATTCGATTATATAAAACTATGTTGCACTTTTTCCTCTGCTTGATTTATTTCTTAGCATCTTAAGTTGCTTCTATATTATTATATAGTCTCCTAAATATATTAATAGTTGTTTAAATGATATTATGTTAAATTTTCTAAGCATTGCTGCTACCAGTAAAGTAAAATTCTTCTCTAGAATACTCACTAGTCTAAATTTGTTGTTCTTTGTTCTTAATTCTGCATTGTTGAACTTGAATATGACTTTTAATTCTTTAGTCTTTAACATTGTTAAGCAGACCAAGTTGTTTTTTCAAAGATATATATAAGTCTCAAACAGTTCTTTAAACTATGTGGGGGGGAGTCAGTAGAAATGGGACAAATCATTTTTAGTGAATTTTTTTAATTTTTAAATTACAATTTCTTGACAACTACTTAACTAATTTTGATAAATTTTTTTTTATTATAATTCTAGAATTACCTGAAATTAAAATAAAAAAAAATTTATTAGATTTAATAAGATAGTTGACAAAATATTTAAATTTAAAGTTAAGAAAACTTTTATTTAGAAAAAATTTGTCCCATTTCTACTGACCCCCCCCATGTATTTTTAGCTACACCTAACAATTGAATACCTTAACTTATTCTTAATAATATTAATACTTCTTCTGAACCTGCTATATTTAGTTATAAGTGTAGACTGAATACTTGTTTTGTTAAAAGTTGATTCTATAGTGAGTTGCAGCCTTTAATACTTCTATGCAGAATTGTATTATTACTTATAGTTCTTGCTAGCTCTATTTTATGTTTTGTTAGAACTAGTATTGGAGCTTGTAAATCGTCGATTGTCTTTTTATAAATTTGGAAACTTGCAACATATATTATAATTTTGAAACAATATATATATTGTTTATATATGATACTTTAACTTCTTTGGGTTTAATGTTTGAACTGTTGAGCATACAATCTCCTTTGTTCTGGCTTAAACTAGTAACTCATCTAACTTGTTGTTAAGCCAAACTTCTAAGAATCTTATGATTTTGTTTCTTCCTTCTTCTAACAGCCATTTGTTGCCAAAAAAAATCTTTTTGTTTTTTGTTTTTTCTCTAAAGTTAATAACAATTAATTTGGATTTCTTTCCATTGATTTGTATATAATTGAACTTAATGAACTCTTCAGCAATTTGAATTATTTTTTCTATTTGATCTTTGCTTTCTACAATCCAAGTTGTGTTGTTAGTATAGGCAATAACTAGTGTTCGAAAACGGATTAAAAATCTCAGTTAATCCAGAATTGATTTGAATCTGATCCAAATCCATAATTCGGATTGAATTCAGAAGTGATCCATGCCAATCCGACAGTTTGTTACATATATTTGTCACAATATAAGTAATAAATTCAAATTTATCACGTAACAAATGCGAATCTGTTACTTATATTATGATGCAAGGTGTGATATATTTGAATTTATCACATGCCAAATTCGAATTTATTACATAGAGTGATTATATAAAGATATGACCTAAAATTAGGCCCAATCCCGCTCAATCCGAGCCCAATCTGACATTTCAGAGGCCAAATCTAATCTGACGGTTTGGATTCACACAAATCCGAATCCAATCCATGCTGACTTTTTCGAATACTAGCAATAACTGCCTGTTTTTATTCTTTTTGTATTGTCTAGTTTAGGCTATAGTTAAAAGAAATTTGTTGAGTTATAGTATAACCAAATTTAGAAACTTCATTAACTCTCACTAGTGTTCCGAAGTTCAGTTCAGTTCAATTTAGATTCAGGTTCAAGTTCAATTGAACCTGAACTGAACTTTAAATTTGCAAATTATTGAACATGAACCTAAATTGAACTTTAAATTTATGAACTTGAACTGAACCTGAACTCAAAGTTTTGGTTCAGTTCAAGTTCAGTTCAAGTTCATGAATATGTTCAGGTTCAATAAATTATATATATATTATATGTTATTAAAATAATCTACTTCCAATAATAGATTATATTTTTTTTTAAAAGAAAAACAAAATTTCTTAAATCTAAAAATAAGCTATTTATATAATTATCAGTAGTTGTTCTATAGTAAAGTCAAAATTTTACTAAGTAAATCGATCTACTTTATAAATAAAAGTTGTTTAGAAGATCAAAATATATATATTCTAAAAGTTTTATCCAAATTGAATAACTTATTATTAATACATTTTTATATATTACGTTTGACGAATTTTTTAAAATTTTTTTAAAATTTATATTTATGAATGTAAAAATCAAAAGTTAATTAATAAAAAGTTATCTGATTTATATAATATTTTTAAGATATATATATTTTGATCTTTTAAACAATTTTTATTTAATAAGGTAGATCGATTTACTTAGTAAGATTTTGACTTTGGAGGTGTGGTGACTTAGTAAAGTGGTCAAGTTATCACCCCCAAATAGCACATCCAGAGTTCAATTCCTATCAACGACAAAAAATCGAATTCTTCTGTGCATTGATGACTATTTCAGGTGTTAGAATAGAGATCCTGTAATGACAGTCAGACCAAATAGGAGCAAGGAGTAATGATCATCTAATGGACGGCTTATCTCGCAAGCCCTAATCAGGATGGTAGTACAAACTTAGAAGATCTTGAGGCATTCGTATAATAGAAAAGTTACACAAAGGGATACAAACTGATAAAAGGCAGTGTAAACCCATGATAAGTTCCCGAGACCTGTGTAAATCTGTTGGACTTTGTCCCGAATAGGAATCCACTTGGCAAGTCCTAAATAGAGAGGTAGCACTACTTTTGATAGTTCTAGAAAGTCTGAGAAGAGAACCAATAAGCTGTAGATCTGGACGAAGACTGGGTATTTGGCGAGCACTATACCAACCAGGCTACTGAAATTGACTAGAGAAAAAGGGCACAGGCCAGTATCTGAGTTAAGCCAGTAAGAAAGCGGATAGCGTAACTTGTGGACCAAATCAGGTTATCTGGAATGGAAGTTTGGTGAAACAGTAGAAGGGTTCTCGATTGAATGAATAAGGAGCTGGGGTAGAGTGAACTCTATAAGGGCAGAAGTAGGTAATAGTAATAGCTTCAGCTCGCAAGTACTTGTTCTCAGACTAGGCGTAAGTTACCGAAGCCTAGGTCAGTCTAAATGTGGATATAGAAGGCTCTAGCAGGTTTATCTTGAGGTCAAAGGACTCCCTAAAATAGTAGAGACCGCTTTAAAGCCCTAAGCCAGCATGTGAATAAAGTGGTACTAAGTATCATCGCTTAGATATAAAAGGGTTGGTACATAGGCGCAGAGGGTTTAAATAGGTAACCCCCTTAGTGGGTTGCAGGTACGGCATCTAGTGTAGAACCTGATGATAGGCTGACTACTTAAATAGGTGCTCAAAAGGTGCAGGTATGGCTAGTTGTACCCAACAAATATATACAGCTGTCAGGATATATCTGACAGTTAAAAATACTACTGATATTCGAATAAAGAGCAGTGTAGCAAAGAGGTTACCTTAAAATCAAAAAAAAAAAAAATTTTGACTTTACTATATAGTAATTACTGACAATTATATAAGTAACTTATTTTTAGATTTAAGAGTTTTTATGTTTTTTTTTAAAAAAAAAAAAAAACTTATTATTAGAAGTGAATTAATTTTTTATTTTATTTTTTTTTTTTTAAGGTGAAGTTTTGCCTTTATCTTTATTAATATTTTGTATTAAGAATCCATTAGGG
>CAJVPZ010001855.1:0-13568 GCA_910592135.1 Racocetra fulgida | reverse complement strand
AGTAGAAAGCTTTATGCGAATTAATATACTTGAATTAATCTGCCTAGATTGTTTACTTACAGATCCTTTTTAAAATATATTCTTTCTCAACAAAATATATCTGAATTAATATAAAACATGGCTTCATGTGTTGTTGTGCTTCTATATTTATTATATTATATTATAAGCTTTTTTGTTATAGAAGTAGTAAACAATACTGATTCTTTAGAGAGGGTGAGCCAAATTTTTCATTTTTAGAAAAAAATAATAAAAAAAAAGAGTAATGAAAAAGTAATATAATTTTGCAAGTTTTCTAACAGCTACCCTAGTGAGACTATAAAAGATCGTTGCAAATGCATTAATCAGATCTTTTTTAACAATCACCTCTCTATGAAACTATTTACTGTGCACTA
The DNA here is from genome assembly GCA_910592135.1 of Racocetra fulgida. Classification (NCBI taxonomy): domain Eukaryota; kingdom Fungi; phylum Glomeromycota; class Glomeromycetes; order Diversisporales; family Gigasporaceae; genus Racocetra; species Racocetra fulgida. The sequence goes on along the minus strand of CAJVPZ010001855.1, from coordinate 13,176 downwards.
ATAAAAAAATTTTCTATAAAATTTTAGTATAAGATAAGCCATAATTTTAGTTACAACCTCAACTTTAATATAGGTTTTTATTACTTTAAAAATTCAATTGTTTAATTAGTATAGATTATCTGATTGGTGCATATTGTCAATCTTTTACAGTCTCACTAGAGTAGCTGTTTTCTAACCAAAGAGTGTTGTTCCAAGAGTTCTTCATAGCTTTTCATTTCTAAATAAACTTTAGTTTTCTTCTTTACTTGCTGTTTCTAGAAACTCCTTCAGTTTGGATACCAAATGCAAAGAAGAGTCTACTTAAGAAGACAAGAAGAAAAAGACTTAACTCTTTGCAAACTATTTAAAACTTCTGCTCTTCAGTATATTACATTTAAAAAATTTATTGCCAACAGTTTGTATTGAAAAATCTTCAATTTGTTGTTGATTTTTAGTCTTGAGTCTTTAACTTGCTCTCAGTAACTGGTTGATACAAGTAATTATCAAAGAGAGTTATATATAAGATTGTTTATTTTTGTTCTATTTTTCTTTTTTTTGTTTTATTCTTTCTTTTTTTTCTTTTTTTATTTTTTTTTCTAATATTTTATTTTATTTTTTCTATTTTTTTAACTATAATTTCATTATTAAAGTTATTATTAAAGTGTTATTGAAATCATTATTAGAAATCATCACTGAAGTTATTGTTAAAGTCATTATTGAAGTCATTATTAGAAATTATTGCTAGAATTGTCATTGAGTTGTCATTGGAGTTGTAATTAAAAATTGTACTGAAGTTTTCATTAGAATCATTGTTAAACCATCATTAAAAATCATTGCTAAAGTTATCATTAAAGCTATTATTAGAAATTATTATTAGAATTATTGTTGAAGTTGTTGTTAAAATCATAGTTGTTATAGTTTAAATGTTTTTATGTTTTTTAACATTTTTTTCTACAGTTCTAGAGGTAACTAGATGTATTTGTCACTAGTATTATTTAAGACAATTTCGTTACAATCTGTACTGATATTATTATTTTTTTATTGTATTTTTTTTGTATTCTTTTTTATAACCTTTTTTTGCTTGTTTGTTTTAATATCTATTTACTAACTTTTTTTCTTTACAAGTAGCAGTAGATTATCTTGTTATCATGATTTTATTAATATTATAGTTTTGTCAAGCTTTGCTATTATTATTGATGCTGCTATATTTTTTATTATATTTTTAATTTTTCTTTGTCTGTTTGTTTTATTGACTGCTTATTAACTTCTTTTTTCTTTGCAAGTAGTATAATCAGACTCTCTAAATACACCCTTTCTAAATGCAGTTCTCCTAAATGTATGATATAAGTCTGGACCCATGGTAGAACTTATAGATAAATACACATTCTTTATTCTGTAAATACACGCTAATTGTCTAGCCCACCTATAAAAACTCCCTCTATAAATGCATACATGTGATTATTAACAAATCAAATCTATTTTTCTAAGCTACTAAAGTCATATTTATTATGTGATAATAGTGTTTTTTAATTGCAACCCTTCCTAAATGCATGCTCTAAAGCTGGTTCTGATAATGTGTATTTAGGGAGGTCTAATTGTAGTAATTTTTTGATATTATAGTTTCATTGATATTATGATATAGTTAATTTTCACTGTTATTATAGTCGCAGATTTTATTAAATATAGAAATTAATCTACAACATAGTAAAGAATACTCTAAAATCGATTTATATATTAAAACAGCTAGTAGTAGAATCATAAGATAGTTAATAATAAATGCTTTAATTAATTCTAATATAAATAGTCTTATAAATATATAATCTAAAAATCTTTTATAATCCCAAAGGTTTTATAAGATAGTTATTTATTAAATTAGAAAACAAATGATGATTGATGTAATTTTAATATCATAAATTAGTATAGAATAGCAATAGACTTAAATAAAAGTATTAAAAATTTTTCTAATTGTGTAAAAAAGGATATAATTTATATCATTTAAATTTGATAATATTTTAAACTTTATTAGTAAGTAGTCTTTATTATATCCTTTTTCTTAGTTTTTTTTTGTTACTATTAGCTTTAGTACACTAACTAACTTTTTTTACAAATAGTAGTAGGTTCTCATTATTATAATTTTCTTAGTACTATAGCTTTGAACTTTTTTGTTATTAGTAATATTATTATCTTTATTATATCCTCATTTTTGTTTTTTTCTTTTTTTGTTACTTGTTTGTTTTAATATCTGCTTACTAACTTTTCTTTTTCTTTGCAAGTAGAAGTAATTGTTAGTTATTATAAGTTTGTTGATATTATAGTTTTGTTAAGCTTTGCTTTATTAGATTATACAAAAAAAAATTTCTTGGTTTACATAATCTGATCAGGTTCAAAAATTAAAAACTATAAATTTTTTTTTAGCTAATAAAAATAAGATCATCAATTCATATCAATAAAATAAACTTGATAAATTAATTATTGATAAAATAAACTTGTTAGTAAATTAATTGTTAGTAAAACAAAGTGTTAATGAAATAATTATTAGTAAAATAAACAAGGCTATTAATTTAGTTTATAAGTATAAAGGTGATTTATTAATTGGTAGAATTTAAAAATAACAAACTATATTTATAGATCTCTTTTAGTATAAGTAGACATATATAAATTATTACAAGATTATAATATATAAACCTAACTAATTTGAGCTAATTTAAATTTTAATCTTAATCCTAACTTTAATAATTTATAAATTACTTTAATTAGTTTAAAATGTTAATTTATATATATTATAATTGTATAATAATTGTATATGCCTTTTTATACTAAAGAACAACTATAATTACAAATTACGTTTATAAATACTTATTTATCATTGTCTAAAATTATTTTATTTGTCTTAATTTATTGGGTAAGCATAAAGACAATTTATTAATTGACAATACTTTTTTTTTTAACCTTTGCAATGTCACATAAAGACGGATTTTTATTAGATATTTTAGATAGTATATTATTAGTTAACGAGAATACATTCTAGCCATATCTGCACCTTTTGAGCACCTAATAAGTAGCTATCTATTACTAGGGTCTACACTAGATACTGTATCTGTAACCCACTTATTATTTGAATTACCTATTTAAACTCTCTGTCCTGTACTATCTATCAAATCATGCCAGTATATAACCTTGTGCTGCTTCTTATTGAAGACCTCCAAATTGACATTTGCTATACTACTTGTACTCTAATTCTATAGATAACATAGTAGGGTTCTTATACTATCAGGTTGCCCTCAAGAGGGTGTAGTATATACCTCTAATCTTTCTATATCTTATACACTTCCAGATTAGGCTATGAATATCTTCTGCAGCAGCTAAAACTACTAGCAGTCAGTGCAAATTATTAAACCATACAATTCTAGAATTTGGTGCCCTTGCAAGATTCATTCGATCCCAATACCCACATCAAGCCAGTCCTTATACCAATTCCTCCTTAACTACCAAACCAGTCAGCTCAGATAGGTCATTGTATCTAGGCTTTAAGTACCTTCCAGTTTTACTTCTCTTGGTTCCTAATTTCATAACATAGGTCCTTTTCCTTTAATGTGACTCTGGCGGCCAAGTTAGTGGACTCTTCTTGCCTCAGAGTTTTCATCCAGTTCTTTGGTCTCTGGTTTTTAACTTTTCCACAGTATTGTCAAAGATCTTTACTACCTCCTTACTCAGGTTTTGCCAAATGGGTTTCAATTATTCTGGTTCTTTGAATTTGAATTACCCAAGAGTTTTTATTTCGAGATGGTAGTACCAAGATTACAGGTAATGTACCCAACTGATCATCAAATAATTGTTACTAGTACACAGGTTTATTTTTTTAAAAATGTCTCTGGTGGGATTCGAACTCTAGACCTGCTACTTGGGGTGACAACTTAACACTACTCTAAGTCGCTACATCCTTAATTGAATATACTATATATTTATATTTATTTATAAAATTTTTTTTAAAAAAAAACCTAGGTAGCCAGATCAAAAATTTTATTTTATATTATAAAACCAAAAAAATTTCTTTGTATAGCCTTAGTAATATTATTATATCTTTTTTCTTGATTATTTTTCTTATTTTGTTGCTTTTTTGTTTTAGTATCTGTATACTAATCTTTGTTTTTTTTCAAATAGTAGTAAATTCTTGTTATAATTATTTTGTTGATATTATGATTTTGTTGAACTTTACTGTTATTACTGTCTTTTATTTTTTATTTTTTTTAATCTTCAAAGGTAAGGCCATGCCTCTATCTTTATTAAAATTCAATTAAACTTCTTTACAAAAAAGAAATTACATTATTTGAACTCTATATCTAAAGTATACTAAAACTAGAGACTCAGACAGAGCTTATATTGGAGTTATCTGCGACCTAAACCTTATTACTGTCTTTTATATTTTTTCTAAGTAGCAGTATATTATCTCTTATTATTATAACTTCATTAATGATATAGTTTTTTTTACTTTCACTATTATTACAGATTCTGTTTATTTTATTAAAAATCAATTTACTAACAATCAATTTACTAACAAGTTTATTTCACTAACAATATGATTCAATGACAGTGGGTTTTACAATATTTTTTTTTATGAATTATACTAACTTTAACTCTAATTCTAATCTAATTCTAATAGTAATTACTATAATTACTTTGTCAGTAAAATATATTATACTATCAATAAAATGAACTTGTTAGTAAATTGATTGTTAGTGAATCATACTGTTAATGAATTGATTATTGATTAAATAAACAGAACTAGTTATTACTGTTATTATTTGTATCTTTTTTTTATTTTTTATTGCTTCTTTAAGTCTTAATTATGCTGCTTCATTGTTATTAATTATCTTCTTTTTAAATATTGCTATTATTGTTATGTTTTGATGAAGTGTGTTGTTTAGGTTGAATAGTCATTTTTTATTTCAATTTGATAAAGTGTGTTATGATCTTTTTAGCATTTATGTTTTGTGCATCTTTTAAGGGTAGGGTAAATGTAGATCATTTTCTATATAAGTATATCAGCTAAAAAAATTTTATACAAAAATTAAGCACATGTTACATATAAAAGTTTTTAAAAATACAATATTTTTTCGTAAAATTTTTACAGTATATACATTAAACCCATCTAATTATAATAATAGAATTTGAACCTTTGTTAGATTCGAAAAAAATATACTTACATATATCATTAATTCTTCCTAAGTTAATCGAAATTTGCCTAAGTTACACAACATAAATTACATATGATCATCACCTGATGTTATTGTAAAAAATTTAGTAACGTGATTACTATTAAAATGTAGATCATTTCACCCTACCCTTAAAAGCATTTGATATAGTTAGATAGTATTATTATTTATTATATAGTATAGCTTTTTAAAATATTTTATACAACTATAAAAAATATAAATAAATAAATAAATAAAGACATGTGATTAATCAATTATAACGACAGTTTACTAATATAATTTTTGAAGTAATTAATATTATAATATATATAATAGGATAAACATCATTATTAAAATATGTAACTGCTAGCTAATGTTTTGCTAAAATTCTTATATATAAGTTATTGAAATCTAATAAAAATTAGCAGCATAGATGCAGACTTATTTATGTCACTAGTTATGACTAAATTGTATTTTATTTTATAACTGATTTTTTATATAGAACATAACTAGAACATAACTAGGTGATGATATAAGTCTGCATTTATATCAATTCACTATATTAATAATATTTGATTATTAAAAATATACTTGTATACTGATATTAAAGAAGGAAAGATTTATTTATATAGTTTAAATTTAGTCTAAATGACAGCCAATACTTTTTTTGTGACATTACTAAGCATTGTTAGTGAAAATTGAAATGTAGCAAATGCAAATATTCATTCCTTAGATGCACTTCACTCTAAGATTTATATTTTACTAATTTATAGTGTCTTTGTTAAACTTTTATGAAAGAATTCATTATATTTGGCTTCAATTTGTATAGTATACTTGTTTCTTCTATAATAAAAACTTTTTTTAAAAAAATATTTGTTCATTATGTATATTATATAAATAAAAATTTTTTAGTTAATAGTCTCAATATAGCCAGTATAAATCAATATTCCTTTGTAACAAGTACAAACTTTAAAATTACATAAATTTGGTTGGAAAATATATTATATAATCATTTTTTATAATTTTTAAATACTTATCACATTACATTAAATATTAAATAAACTTAACAAAGATGTAGTGACTTAGTGAAGTTGGTAAGTTGTCACACTCCAAGTAACTTGTTGGTTAGGTAGTGGGTTCGAAACCCACTGGTGCTGAATTTTGAAAATTTTAGTTATACAATGGCTACTGTCTTTCATTGATCAGTTGGAATGAGATTTTTGTAACCTTGATAGCACCAACTCGATTAGAAGATCATGAGGCATTTGTGTTATGTATAAGTTATACAAAGAAAGTTTGATGATTACATTAATTTGAGGAACTAGAAAGATGGACGCCCACTTGGCAAGACCTGAGTAGAAAGGTAGTACAGATCTTTTACAATACTATATAAAGGACTATTATTGAAGGAACCAATAAATACTGAATGGGACCGAAGTGTATAGTAAAGCACTCCACCAACCAGGCTGCCAAGGCTGGAGGAAAAGGATCTGCTTGATCGCAGAAAACTAGGGGACTGGTAAACCTGCAAGCAAAAGTCACATTCAGGTTAACTAGATTAGAAGTTTGGGATGCTGAAAGACAAGTGTTTGAGGAGACACTTCACCAACCTGGCCGCCAAAACTAGAGAAAAAGAATCTGCTTGACTGCAGAATACCAGAGGATCAGTAAATCTGCAAGCAAAAGTCCTCTCTGGGATATTTGAATTGGTAGTTTAGGAATATCAGAAGTGTTAGTAATAGTCTGTAAAGTGGGTACTGGGGATTGGGTGAACTCTACAAGGGCAGAAGTAGATAATGGTAGTGGCTTCAGCTCGCAAGTACTTGTCCTTGAACTCGGTGTAAGTTATTGAAAGTCTAGATTAGCCTAATTGTAGGTATGAAAAGCTCTAGCAACAATGTCTCAAAGATAAATCAGTCCTAAGGCTACGGTACACATATGAGACTTCTTGACTAACAGATGTAATGGAGATGTTCTGGTGATACAAGTAGGTTGTGTATATTACAGAGGGTTTAAATAAGTAATCTTTTAGTTGGGTTATAGATATGGTAAATAGTGTAGTCCTTACAGTATACTGTTGCAGACTACTTAAATAGGCAATCAAAAGTTGCATGTATAGTTACTTGGATTTTCTATTGTAAATAAGGTTCCTCTATGAGCCTCCTGATTCATTATACTTGAATAAAAACTCTATGCCAAAGAGACTAGTTTAAAAAAAAAAAATAAAATAAATAAACTTAATATTATATTATTACTTTTTTTGTAAAATTGATTTATATATACTATTATTGTTTAAAATATTTTATATTATAAAAGTTATTTGCTTAAAATAAAAATCTTTATGAGATTTAATTTATAGTGCTATAGTACTATAGTACTAGGTATTGTAATCAATTAAAATTTAAGATCAAGTGTAATATACAGATCACTCTTTATATAGCAAAAACAATAAATTTTTAAAAATTAGTTATATCTTAAAACTTTTTTAAAAAACCATCTTTTGTGTTTTAATAAAAAAATTTCTTACAAAATTTTAGTATAGCTTATTAGCTCTCAAACTCAGGTGATGCCCTGGGGTATAATCACACTTTTTTTAGTTTTTAAGTTTTTTAAAAAATTGATTTTAGTTTTTAGTTAACTTGAACTCAGCCTGGTTCAAATGAACCCAATTAGGATTTACTTTAACTTGGCTTGAGTCAAATGAACCTGATTGTATTTATTTTAACCCAGCTTGGATTCAAATAAACCTGGTCCGAGTTTATTTGAACCTAGTTTAGTTTAAATAAACTTGATTCTAAGTTGGGTACAAATAACGCAATTTGAAGCAGATTAAGTTTATTTGAATCTGAGTTAGGTTCAAGTGAATCTAACTTGGATTCACTTAGATCTGGCTTAGGTTTAAGTGAACCTAATTTGGGTTCACTTGGACCCAAACCTATGTTGGGTTTAAATGAAACCGATTTAAACCCAAGTTTGATATGATTTAGGTTTATTTAGCCCAGGCTACCCAGGTTTGGTTAAAGTGAACCTGAATTGAGTTTACTTAGACCTAAATTGGGTTCAAGTAAATCTGTCTTAGGTTCACTTGTACTCAGGTTTGGTTGAATTAACCTAATTTAGATTCATTTGAACATAGATTTGGTTCAAGTGAAACCGATTTGTTTATTTAAGCCTGGGTTTAATTAAAATGAACCTGATTTGGGTTCACTTGAATCTGAATTAGATTCAAATAAATCTAATTTTGGTTTATTTGAATTTTTTTTCATATTTTTTATTATTTTTTATTATATTTTTTATTATATATTATTTAATTATTTAATTTTTTATTATATTTTTTATTATATATTATTTAATTATTTAATTTTTTATTATATTTTTTATTTTTATTTTTTTTTTAGTTTTAAGGTGACCTCTTGGTCGCTGTTCTTTTATTCAATTATTGTTAATTTTTACAATATGGGATCCCATACCGTATACATATTTGGAGAGTACAACTAGCTACATTTGCAACTTTTAATTGTCTATTTAAGTAAACACCCGAAGGTTCTACACTAGCTGCCATACTTATAACTATACCAAGTTACCTAATTAAACCCTCTGCACCTATATACATTAATCTTCCAACTGAGTAAGAATATATTAGTATCTCTTATTTTTGGATCCCTGACTTAGGACTTTAAGAGAGACCCACCTATAGGGCTTTGTCTTTAAGGTAAACCTGCTAGAGCCTTCCATATCCACATTTAGGCTGACCTATGTTATGCTGAGTCTGAGAACAAGTACTTGCAAGCCGAAGCCACTATCATTATCTACTTCTGCCCTTATAGAATTCACTCTACCTCAGCCCTTATTCATCCAATCAGGAACCCTTTCACTGTTTCATCAAACTTCCAATTTAGATAGCCCAGTTTGGTCCACAAGTTACATTATCTGCTTTCCTACTTGCTTAACCCAAATACCGGCCTATGCTCTTTTTCTCTAGTTAATTCTGGCAGCCTGATTGGTATAGTGCTCACTAAATACCCAGTCCTCATCCAGATCCACAGCTTATTGGTTTTCTTCTCAGACTTTCCAGAGCTGTCGAAAGTAGTGCTACCTTCTACTCGGGACTTGCCAAGCAGATTCCGATTCGTGACAAAGTTCAACAGATTTACACAGGTCCTAGAGACTTATCATAAATTTACACCACCTTTTATCAGTTTGTATCCCTTTGTATAACTCCTCTATTATACGAATGCCTCAAGATCTTTCAAGTCAGTACTACCATCCCTGATTAGGGCTTGCGAGATAAGATGTCTATTAGGTGATCATTACTCCTTGCACCTATTTAATCTGACTGTCATTACAGGATCTATATCCCAATACCCGACTAGTCATCAATACACAGAAGAATTTAATTTTTCATTGTCAGTGAGAATTGAACTCTGGATGTGCCACTTGGAGGGCGACAACTTGACCACTTCACTAAGTCGCCACACCCTCATATTATATTTTTTATTTTATTTTTTTTTAGTTATTAAGGTGAGGCCTTGCTTGTATCTTTATTAATAGTTTTTAATATAATAACTATAGTGAGTTATTAACCTTTAAATACATAAATATAAAAAGTAAAAACTACATGCAAGAATAAAAGCTCAGAATACTTTATCTGTGACCTAAACCTACTAGAGTGGTCAAAGACTCACCTAGATTGTGATAGTTAAAATATAATTTGAGAATATACTATATTTGATCCATAATATATTGTAAATGTTAATTTTGCAAATTGCCTGTCCAAGTGGTAGACAGGAATTATTAGTATGTAATTGGTCAGGCAAACCACATCGATATGAATAGGTGTATAGTTTTTTAGTTTTTTTTGAGATCTGATTATTTGGTTGTTGTAACTGGGATTGGTTATAAGGTAAGATGATATTATGTTGATTTTTCCAATTTGAGAAATTGATACAGTATGGTTTCCATATTTGTTTAAAGATAAGTTCATTAATTCGGATTAGAATTTTAATAATAGTTTGAGAGGCCAGTTTGTATAGAATTTCATATTGTTGGATAGTTTGGGGCAAAGATATTGAAATGAGACCTTTAAGTGTAATATTTAAAGGAGGTTCATTTGGTCTTAGTGATGTATCATTAAAGGCTGTATAATTTTAAATTTTGTGAATAAGCTCATCTTTTTGATTACTAGATAAGTCTAATGCTGAGTTTTGAAGAATTTCAAAAATAGAATTGGAAATAATATTGAGTAGTATTGTAGAGTTAGAGCAAACTCTCCAATGTGAGACAGAATCTAAACTATTACAACAAAAACAGTTAGGATTATTGAAAGTCATGGGGTATCTAGTATAATAGAAAAAGGAAGTAGGTAGTTCATTAAGTAGAGTTTTAATTTTGAAGGACTTGAGTTGATTAAGTTTAAAGTTGGTATAGTTGTGAGTGGGTTTTTGGTTATGGTTGAAGTATAACCAGATAGAATTCCAATCAATTTGTTGAATAAAGATGACTATTCTGTATTATGATTTTGTGATGACCATAGTGCTAGAATTTGTGATTTACAGATATTTTTTATAAAATGTCTTGTAGGGGATTCAACTGGGTGTTGCTCCTATTGTATAATGTGAAAGGGGTTGTGAATATTGGTATATATAAAGCATAGAGAAGGTGCAAGAATGTATTGCTTTGCAAGTGTATCAGCTAAATTATTAAAATAATTATTAGTATGGGCTTGAACTTTGTGAAAATTAATTTGTAAATTGTATGACTTAGAAATATTAAGTAAAATATGCCATAGTGGCCAAGAGCTAAATTTAAAAAGTTTGTTGGGGCTATAAGAGTTAACAAGTTTGGAGTATTTGGAAATAATAAATAGTGAATCAGTAAAGATATTTATAATGGAGCTGCAAGGTGTAGTAAAGATTGCAGAAAGAATAGAAAAAAGTTCTACTTTATAAGAAAATGGCCAGAAGTGGATTTTTGCTGTAAATTTATGTATAATGTAATTGTTAGTATCTAATTGAACCCAACCTACACCCATTATACAGTCTTGAGTGCCAATATCTATTACAGATCCATCAGTATAAAAGTTAAATTAGGATTGTATAGAATTGATAACTGAAAATTGTTCAAGCTTAGATGTTGATTCTCCTGGCTCAAAGATTTGAGAAGCAATAGATTGGTTAATAGGAATTGAAGGTGGTATTGGAATTTGAGTAGGATGTTTGACTGCTGTAGAATAGATAAGGTCTATATAATTAGCATGAAGATTGAGATTATTAGAAGAAACTCTTTCAAAGAATTGAGTAGAAATGATAGCTAAAATATTAATTGTACAATGGTTATGAATTCTATTAGAGTTGAGGTGGCACCCTGGACATGGGTAACATTGAATAGATTTAGTTGGTAGCAGCTAGTGTTGATATTAGTTTTCCAGTGAGTAACAGAAATTAAGTTATTCAGTAGATATTTGCGAATTTTACCAACAATAATATCGTTATTGTTGTAACTAAGTAGCCAAGATTGAGACTTTTTTGAGATATGTGTGTTGTATGCAAAAGTGTTGACTCCTTTCCAAATATCTTACAGTTGCCAAACACAAACCTCATCTAGCCCGATCTATTTCTAATAGTACTATGCTTAACCCTTTCTTATACAATATTAAAAATATCTGGAACATTCAACTTCAGCTTCATATTACTAATTTTCTACAAAGAATCAATGACCCACATTTATTAGGCACCTCTACACGCATTCGAATTCAACAATTCCAAAATAATTTGTGGTCAACCACTAATATTCTCCAATATCCACAACCAATTATAGATGGACCTAACAAACATACTCTCAATTTTTATATTATCCAACTCCTTACCCATTTAGATATTTCAATTACAGCACACTCTAATTTCTCATGGCCACATACCATTCAACATAATTTACAACCCTTAGAACTAATTCTTCAACAACATCCTAAATATATTCACATTAAAAAACAACTTAGACGTCTTAACTTACTATATCTTTGCTCAGCTGATAACTCTGCTCTTCTAGAATGGAAACATCTCTCTCCCAGACTGCTCTACTTGCCCAAAGGCAAAAAACCAAATTGGTATACCTATTTGGAGGATAAAGTAATATCTTATAACTACTATCACACTTTGTTATCTCAATGTCAACAACAAGGAGTCAACACTTTTGCATACAACACACATATCTCAAAAAAGTCTCAACCTTGGCTACTTAACTACAACAATAATGATATTATTGTTGGTAAAATTCGCAAATACCTACCGAATAACTTAATTTCTGTTACTCACTAGAAAACTAATATCAACACTAGTTGCTACCAACTATACCCTCTTCAACTTATTCAATACCACCCATGTCCAGAGCGCCACCTCAATTCTAATAAAATTAGTAACTATTGTATAATTAATATTTCAGCTATCATTTTTACTCAATTCTTTGAAAGAGTCTCTTCTAATAATCTCAACCTCTATGCTAATTATATAGATCTTATCTATTCTATAGCAGTTAAACATCCTACTCAAATTCCAATACCACCTTCAATTCCTATTAACTAATCTATTGCTTCTTAAATCTTTAAGCCAGGAGAATCAACATTTAAGCTTGAGCAATTTTCAGTTATCAATTCTACACAATCCTAATTTAATTTTTATACTAATGGATCTGTAATAGATATTGGCACTCAAGACTGTACAATGGGTGTAGTTTGGGTCCAATTAGACACCAACAATCACATTATACATAAATTTACAACAAAAATCCACTTCTGGCCATCTTCTTATAAAACAGAACTTTTTTCTATTCTTTTCACAATCTCTACTACCCCTTGCAACTCTATTATAAATATTTTTACTGATTCATTATCTATTATTTCTAAATACTTCAAACTTGTTAACTTCTATAGCTCCAACAAACTTTTTAAATTTAGCTCTTGGCCACTATGGCATACTTTACTTAATATTTCTAAGTCATACAATTTACAAAT
>CAJVPZ010001854.1:0-13570 GCA_910592135.1 Racocetra fulgida | reverse complement strand
AAAAAAGTTACTAAAAATAATTTGCACTGTTTTCTATTAACCTTCTATATACGTATCATATTAATTTCTTTAAGATGTTTATACGTAATACGATTAAGTTTTATTTTATTAATAAGGAAAGTTTTAAAAATTATGCATGTAGAGAAATTATGCATGCATTAATAATCATGTTGTAAAATAAAATAACATGAAGTACAACAGTATAAGCATTAAGACAGTATGCATTTAGATAGTATCGACTGTAAATAGTGCTAATTCTACCAGAAATTATTTTTATATTAAAAATAATTTTGATAAAAAGATGCTAATTATAAAATTTTTGGTAATTTAAAGATTAAATTAAGTATATATATACCATTTTCTAATACATATATTTTTATTTACAAAACTTTATATTTAAGTGAAGTAAACTTCTTCTCAAACGAGATTTTTTTTGGTTTATATAAATTTATGTGCTGCATCATCATATTAGAATAAAAAGAAATAATTGGCCTAAGTTAATTGCCAAAATTAGTCCATGCCATGCGTAGTAACTAATAAATAAATTTTGCAGATAAAAGAGTAAACATGAGGGAATCCAACTTAGCAGAAACTTGAATTTTTGCTAAATATAATTATCATATAATAATTACATAACTATTATATAGTTACAATATAACTAAAATTATAATATAATTAATATGTGTTAACTATATATTAAAAATATTACTATTATATTTTAAAAATATTTTTGTAATTCTGTTAAGTCACTATTAACATGATTAATATTATATATTTATAATATAATTATAATATGATTTTAATCTAATATTATATTAAAAATATCCTCTAATAATCTAATAATAATCTAATAAAATAATATTTTAATAATATAATAGCAATTTGCTTAAAATAATTAAATAATATTTTTAATATATATTTTAATAATTTTTTTTATATATATTAAATATATGTTTAACAGATGATTTTAGGATATTTAATAGATATTTGTGTTATTACAAAAAGATGTTTTACAGATATAGTTAGAAATAAAATTTAATTTTATTATATATTAAATATATTGTTAACGGATATTTACTTTATTACTAAATGAAAAAAGTTTATCTTAACCTAAGCTAAACTGGTTTTTCTAACCTGGCCGGTTAAATTTTACAAAACTTTAAAAAATTTATTTATGTATATTTACTATTCGGGTAAAATATCTATATGTTTTTTATATACAGTGCAGACAACCTAGTCCCGACAAACAAATTTGACTGATTTCAAAATGTTAATCCTTGTTCATAAAAAACAATAAACAAAAAATCTCTTCATAGAACGTTAAAACCATGCAAGCTAAACATTTTGATGGTCTTAAATTTTTTTTAAATTTATTTTTAATTAAATAGTAAAAAATTAAAATCAAGGCAATTTTATAATTAAGCAAGCAATTTGGCCGCTTAAAATATACTATTAAACAAGCAATTTGGCCACTTTACACATTAAATTTGTCTGTTCTATATATTAAATTTGGTCGCTCTATATATTAAATTAATTATGTTAAATTAATAATTTGGCCATTTTATGTTAAAATTTTAAATTTGGCCGTATCATATATATATAAATTAAAATTTAAATTTGGCGGCTAAAAATTTTCATTTGTTGGGACTAGGTTGTCTGCACTGTATAAAATTTTTGAAAATAAGAAACTTTGTTATGAGAACCGATTTATTAATTTGTATAGCCTAAGATACACAGAAATTTCTAAACTATATCAGTTTACTGACAATCCTGTCTAATAATAATTGATACTTTCTTTTAATTAAATTCAGAATTCTACTGAATAAATAAATAAAATAGAAAGAAGTCTTACCAGATACAAAAAAACTTTAATAAAAATCGGAAAATTCCTTCTCGTACTCAAGAGGTTATAAGGAAAAAGTTTAGCCATTGCAAAATACTGTAATTTCTCTTTACAAAAAATTTAATGGGAGCCACCTTATCATTGACTGAGAATCATATGCCTAGTTAAGCAATTTTTTCTTTTTGCATTTCCAAACACAAATTGTTTAAATCAATGACTAATAATGATTATACAAATACAGTTTATCTCAAATTAACGCAATACAATTAAGCATTAGTAGTACAAAATTTTAAACCTCGTATAAAAAATTAAGATAGCACTATGAATTGTAAAGAAAAGCTTTTCGAATCCAAGATAATTCTTCTATGACCTATTCTAAACTTTCAATTGGAAACACACAAGAGTTGGGGTGCCTAATTTCCCCACCACTTCACTATCGGAGAACTATAAAATTGATTAATAACAGATATTCCGATATGTGGATAATTAGTAGAACCAATCAGAAGTGGTGGGGAAGTTAGTAAATTCCAAAAGTTGAATGTTACAACCTTATATACTGTTTGATATTAAACTACTGCATGATCATTTTAATTTATTATAATACGCGCTTACTTGCATCCTATGAAAATATATAGTTAATAATAATTCGAAGACATCTATGAAGACATTATTAAATATGTTAATCCTGATAGAGATATTACCATATCTTATCGATTCAAAGCCTTGACTCGGTTTTTTTGAACTAGTTTAGTGTTTGCCAGTGATGCGAGTAATAACGAACCTTTCCGTGATCGAATTACTAAGAATAGACGACCAAAATATTATTGATGCAAAGTAGAAATAATAGGAATCATAACAAAAATTATTATACAAAATACATCTTACTCACGAAATTACAAAACACTAAGAGGCACCCAAGTACAACTGAGTAATAAAGAGCACCATTAGAATGAGAAAAACATTATAAAGAAAAAGGTAATTGAGATATCAATATAGAGTACTGTGCGTATATTGTTTTATGAATAAACTATGTACTTATATTCTGATAATTTAACAGGCAAATGAAAGAACAGAGAGAATTAATATTTAATAGAGAATTTTAACGCGTAATGTTTGCATTATTTTATAATAAACTATATACTTACGCCCTTGTAACTTGACATGTAAGAAAAGGAACGGAAAGTAATATTAAATGAAGAATTCTGTTGAAGAAACTACTTACAGATCGGTAATTTAACATGTGGAAATAGTAAAGTAATGTTTAATATTCTATTGACAATAAAATACGTATTATTTTATAAAAAATTTACAAAATGGAAATGTAACACATAAGTGAAAGAACATGAAAGTAATATTTGATTTAATAAAGAATTCTATTGACGATTAAATTTGAATATTATTTTATAAATAAACTATTTAATTCCCTTCTGATATTAATCGCATAAATGAAGGGGAAGAAAATAATAATAGAGAATTATATTGATGATAAAATATGCAAATTATTTAATTATTTTATATACTTACCCATTTGATAATACCGGTATGTCGGTTTATCTGTGTAGGATATACTGCAAAAAAAAACAAAGAAAAAACAAGCTATTTGGGCAAAAAGAGAATGTAAGCAATGTTTTCTTTCACATAGTCTAGAAATTATACATTTATATCCACAATAAATTTGCAATATTTGAATGCAATTTTAATTACATGCGTATAACTAATTATGTATAGTGAGGCTTATAAACTCAGAAGTTCTCTGACTGGCAATGATTTCACGATGCCTAGTCTAGTTGGGATTTTCAGATCTATGGTATATTCATCGCAACCCCTGATTGCAGCTATTGTACTTTGATTATTATGATCTGCAAAAAGAACTGCTTTAAGAGCTTGGCGCACAAAACTGACAAGCCTCATGAATATTTCTGGATCCTTCATTACTTCCACCATATCAGTGCACTTCAAGTGTAATTGAAGTATTTGACGCAATACTCCTACATTAACAAATTCGGATAATTCGCTATCTAACGATTCTTCTCTAAAATTGATAATTATTTTTACTACGGTGCTTTCAGAATATATGTTAATTTTCAAGTACTGTATTATAGATATTGGATCCTGGGTAATATCATTTAGCATGTACATACGTACTTACCCTTCATGAGTTTGAGAAAATTGGTTTGCAAGGCCTAAGATGGAATAATGAAATTTACATCGGTACCCATCATATCAGGTACCGACTTCTTTAATCAATGCCTTCATACAACATCATTTTTCGAAATCTTACACACACGTATAATCAATTCTTCATATAATTCATGTGTGTTGTTTCTGGTACGTAAAAAAAGAGCCTTACACTCTTCCTGGAGATTATTTTTTTTATGCTAAAATTGGGGTGTACAAGTCAGTTTATACTACTACAATTAAATTGTTAAAATAGTTAAAATTTTACCTGGCTTATTTGTACAGTATTTGACATATCATTATTATCCAAGAATGTCTTATAACTATCATCAATTACATTATTTGACATGTTATCATTATCCAAGAATGCCTTATAACTATGATCAGTTTTCGATAATTGGGCACGGTGAATAATATTAGCCAAGTTCAGAATTTTTGGATGGTTAGCTACCCACAACGAGATTTCGAAATCATTAGATGCATCACAAAACTTCGTAGTTTGAGTTTCAGTATCTATTAAATATGTAAAATTGTTAACACGTAGCTTTACTGTATATCAGATTACATTAAAAATAATTCTCACCCTCATTTATGTCTGTTGATCTTGCTGTTGAAGCCGCTGCTGTCGTATGTGAAGTCTCATTTCTGCACATTGATATTGCCGTAGAAATTTCTGCTGTCGCATGTGAATCCATCGTTACCATACGTAATGTATAGGTATTCGCATGTGAAACCTTACTTGCTGAATTCTTGGCTATAGATTTCGAAGGTAATATCTTTTCAATATATGATGTTTTATTGATTGTAAACGCTTCAGAAGAGTTAGAATAATTAGCTAAATAAAATGATAGTTATAAGTAATATTAATACAAAAGTTCATTCGTTCAATATATTTGAAACTCGGCCTATATTTTTTTTTTCAAATAAATTAATAATAATACGTATATACCATTCTCAGTAGTATAATTTAGAGCGCCTATAAATTAAATGTAAATGAAGTGGTTGATTACTTAAATTATTCAAATCATATGCTTAACACATACCCGATGCTTCTTCATAATTATTATCTTCCTCTAAGCAGTATTCATCTTCGTCACTATAAATTTCAGTAATTTGTTGTCCAATTCTTTGATCTGACGCATTTACTGATTTTTGACTATTTTGTCTTCTCGAAGGCAAAGTCGATACTTTAGAAATTAAACCTGTATATTAATATCATTTTCAAGTTGCTTGTTAAAACATAAAATTATAGATGCAATAACTTAAACAAATTAAGCAACGTACCTATATTATCTTCCTCTAAGCATCGTTTATAGTCTCCTATAACATCTTCCTCTAAACAATGCTCATCTCCGTCACCATAATTTTCATGAATTAATTTTCTGATTCTTTGATCTTGTTCATTCGCCGATTTTTTAGTATTTTGTTTCTTTCTTGGGGGCAAAGCTGATACTTTAGAAACTGAACCTACATATATTATTATCATTTTCAAGTTGCTTGTAAAATATAAAGTTATAAACACAAATGAATTAAACAAACTAAAAAATATACCTATAGCATTTTTCGCCCGAGTTTTAATAGGAGCCCTGCTTCTTGTAACAGCTATAAAAACTTCTTCTTAATAAAGATATATAATTTAAAGGAACTTTAGAAATATTGTTTCATTCACTTACGGGCTTTGTTTTTTCTAGGTGCCATGGTTTAGATCGAAAAGAAATTAATATCTTAGTGCTTTGTTACTACATATGTATATATTTAAATAATTTACCTATATTACATATCATTACATGTCACTTTGATTATACATAGTTAAATATTTAACACATCATTTCTTTTGGTTAAATATTTAACACGTCATTTCTTTTGGTAAATATTTAACACATCATTTCTTTTGCTACATATTATTGACCTTTCGATTACGCATTGTTGACTTTTAATTATGCATTATTAACTATGCACAATATAAATTGCTTTAATTAAATATAAATTACTTTAATTAAAAATAAATTCACCAAACATCGAAAAAAGCATCAAATTTATACTATGAAGCGATCAAAGAGAACAATTTATCTCTATACGGACATACCAAAGTTACGCACTAGAAAATGATGTAAAAAAGGATGGTTTGACATAATGAATTCTGTTGATAGGGATGTTCTAAAGAATTCTTTCTCTCCTCAAAAACACAGTTTAGTTTTTATTAATGAAGCTGACAAAGCTGATAAAAAAGCTGATGAAATGGATAAAGAAGCTAATGAAGAAGTCAATGAAGAAGTCAATGAAGAAACCGATAAAGAAACCGATGAAAAAGCTGAAGCAGAAATGGATAAAGAAGCTAATGAAGAAGTCAATGAAGAAACTGATGAAGAAGCTGAAGCGGAAATGGATAAAGAAGCTAATGAAGAAGTCAATAAAGAAACCAATAAAGAAAACGATGAAAAAGCTGAAGCGGAAATGGATAAAGAAGCTAATAAAGAAGTCGATGAAGAAGTCAATGAAGAAACCGATTAAGAAGCTGATGAAGAAGCTGAAGCAGAAACATTAACAGACGAGGTTCATTGTTGATAAACACATTAAATTATTCATATATAAAACATTAATGCATATATATATATTTTTTTTTTTTTACAAAGGAGCTGAAACAAGCTGATAACTTATATGATAATCATTTATTTCAAGAATCTACTTATAGACCATTGGTTGTTGCAGAGGAAAGCCAAATTAATGACGACGTTTTAGAAGAAGAGTCATCCGAATTTGAAGATTTCGACAGAGAGTTCAGACCATACTTTCCAAATTTTACATTAGCGATGTTATATGTATAGATTATGAAGCACATGATTTGTAAGTACAATAACGTGCAGGTTTCACAATGCAGGGTAGAAATAAGGTTCAAAAAAAGGAAATTTTTAATAGAAATGATCAGTAATTAACATTTCCTTTTTGAATTTAATGCTTTGGGAATCGGGTTTTGTATTACAATGATGCGAGTAAACTTTAGATTGAATACAGTATACTGTATATATTTAATTAATATGTTATCATTATTTTTAGCGACAAGTGCATATGAGGATCTTTTTAAAATCCTTAAACATTCCAAATTTTGCAAAGAAGATGTTATTACAAACATTCGAAGTTTCTGCAAATAGAGATATAAACTGCTTTTACTTCAAGTTAGGCAACATGATGTACCTATTTGTGAACAAATGCGCTATCTACACTTTTATCTACTAAAAAAGCATTTGTCATATTCCCCTTGGTGTATTTGGAACGTGTGCTCAATAACCCAACACTTATGCCCAAGATGCATTTTGAACCCGGCATGGTTAAAGATGAAAAGAGTGAATCTTGGCATGGAGATCTCTGGCAGGAATCTCTGCTTTTTGGAGAACATTAAATAAAATGTAAGGTTGAAGGTTAGTATTTAATATTATCTAAATGTTCTTTTTTTAATATCTAAACTGCAAACATCGAAATTGACCTCTTGTATCCATCGTTATTAACCTGCTAAAAAAAATATTCAACGCATTTTTATTAGTCATAGTAAATTAATGCACGATTAAAAAAATTTTTAATCAATTAGTAGACCATGGCATATAGCAAATACAGTATTACCACATTACGGTTTAAAAAAATTATATGTAATTTTTCTTTGTTTTTTTTTTTAGTAGGTCAATAGCTATAGATTAAAGGGCGTTTTTATATCTATATTAATTTGAAATTTTTTACAAAGATAATTATTTTTTTTTAATAAAATAAATTTGTTTTTATATTGAATAATTATCTATAATTAGAAATTTATCGTCCCAACGATTTTCTTTTATATGAAAAACAATCTACAAAAATTATATGTCGCATTCGCAGAATAGTAATTAATAAAGTTGATAATACTCATAAACTAAAAGTTGACCGACTTCTTCAAAATAAGGATCTTCTTAATTATCATTCTAATAGTGTTCGCCACAATCGTAAGAACAATGAAGAGCTATGGCTAGTTGAGGGTGATCCTACATTTATTGATCCAGCAAACATTAATCGACGTATTATGGTGTGGCTACGTAATTTGCCAGAGCCTGAAAATTATGAATTTTATGTTCAAGAGATTGTCTACTATTTTGGTGGCTGCTGGAAATTTCGCGATATTTCAAAGAGATATTAGTTACCTTCAGAGTATACTATATACAAACCACCACCACAACCCATACCAATATTAAAGATATTTCTTGATCTTTATGTAGATGATTTTGGTATGTTTAGAAATGTATACCACTCTTTAGATGGTATATACTTACAATTTGGTAACATGCCATTCTCTTTTCATAAACTACTTAAAAACTATTTCTAGTTGGTTTAGTTCCATTTAGAGCCAAGTTTGATAATTTTATCAAACCTGTACTCGAAGATATAAAACAATTAGAGAATAGCATGATTATAAACACAATATATAGAAGTATATGAGTTGTAAGTGGTCTCAGGTATGTAACTGCAGACTTACCCAAGGTAATGACCTTGCAGGTGTTAAAAGACATGGGGCCATTCACGGATGTCGTACATGTAATATTGCTAGTGATCAACTTACCAGCCCAGATTACAACTATGTTGAAAATGCTCGATTTCGACAACAAACCAGCAAATGATTACTAGATATTGGATATCAGAAAGAAAAAGTTAATAAAGAACAGTTAGCTACTAAGTATGGTTTGACAGCATTTTCTAGACCTTTAAATTCTCTTATGTGGAATCAGCATATGCAGATCCCGCAGGACATTTATCACTCGATGGGAGGTAAAGCTCAAATGTTATTAGATGCGACACTCAATATACTTAATACCAGAGGTGCGGAGGCCTTTCTAAAAAGCTAAAAAGCTATTGAAAAACCCCCTTATTGGAGTCGTATGCCCAATCCATTAAGACACCAGCACAGTTTTATGTTTTCAGATGTATTAAAGCTTGCTATATTGATGCCATTTATACTTCAACGTTTTTTAAATTTTCATCATATAAAAGCTGAAATTTTAAAAAAATTACAAGAAAATCTTAGTAAAAGACAAGTTATTACACAATTATGTTCTCTCTGGGCTATTGAGGCCAAATCCCTTAAGCTCACATTTACAGTGCCTATGACTGATATTATTTATCAAGAACTACAAGATTCTTTAATAAAAGAGCATGATATACTTATTCAAGTTAGTCTTTGTAAATTATACTTATTAGATGGTTTGGAATTAAAATAATTTTTATCTGCTCTTAGCTTTTTCAAAGCTATATTTTGAAGCAAATATTATTTAAACAAAACTATAATATATAACTGCTATCTAATAAAGTTTTAATTGAGACTTTAATTAAAGCACATATTTCTTTTGGTCTGGAATCACATGCAATAATTATGAAATTCGGAAATACCTTGAAAGTTGAGTTTTTTTGATTTATTAAATACTTTTTTTTAATGCTATAGTATTTTGATTCCTGTAATACAGTATTCTAATTTACTAGTTTCAAATTTTTGTTTCACAATTAGGTTTTAATATATTTTTTTTCAAGATTTTATTTGACTCACAACTTTGATTATATGATACTAAAAAAAAGAATTAAATAATCAACTCCATATATAGAAGACTCAAAATAGGCATTATCATTATACGTATGGGTTCTTTCACAGAAAATCGAGGCTTAGAATCGAATTTTTGATATTTAAATATCAATGTTTAATTATTGACTTTTATATAAATCGACATATTATCATTTTTAACTGCATAATGAACTGTATAAATTGTAATATGCTAATGCTTACCAAAGTTTTTGCCACGGATAAAACATGTACTTAGGAATATAACCCAATAAAATCTCAATTACGGTTAGAACTTCTCTAAACCCTGATTTGCTATGAAAAAACCCATATAGTAACAAGCATAGATAAAGTTTTGAAAAAAGCAATAATTTTATTCTATATGAATAAAATAAATAATAAAATTTTAATTCCAAACCGTTTTACTATTTTTACCATTATATATATTGATTATTATTTTTAAAAACAGGTATTTCCAGAAAATTTTAAAAACCTACCAAATCTTCATATAAATGTACATCTTTTGCAGCACGCTCGAAACTTCGCAACACTAGCAAACGTTGCCATTGATGTTAAAGAAATGGTTCACCGCACTTTCAAGAGAATGGTTCCCCATATTAACTGCAAGGTCATCGAACTTGAACTCACTCACTATTACAATACAATACAGGCGTTGAGGCACATCTTTGATGGCTAGCAAAATCCCCATTTTGATATTAATGCTAATACTCTTCGTAATCTCATTACGGATCCCAATCTTGAGAAAATTTTCTCAAATTGGTATGCTTTTGGTGGTACACCACTCATCTCAAAGCCTGAACAAGACGAAAAAAATAATTGTAACTAGTAAATTTAAATTTTTTATAAGGCACTATATTTTTATTAAATATACAAAATATTTTTTTTAGATACTGGGTGCGTTATTTGCCATGATAAGAATTTTATTAACATTAAACTCAAAAACTGGTGGGATATCAAGAAAATAACGAATATGGATTTAAGCGTAATGATAAATGAAGATCACTCACTTATTCGAGATCTCTTTAATTTATATGCACAATATCTTGGATTTCGATGTGCATTACTAAATAAAAAGCTCGAATATTACAACTATATTGCGTACACTTTTCTTAATAATGAGAAAGATCCTATTAAATTGAAATTTCATGTTGGAGATATCGTAGAGTTAACAGAGAATCCAGAAGGCATTACCTATGCTAAAATTAGACTAATTTTAAAACATAAGGCAAACAATGAATGGAATTATGCTTTTTTTCAATTAGAAAAATTTCAAAGAACAAAGTTGTTTAATTCGGTATTGGGATGCCAGTATTACGTTAGAAAATCTGAAGAAACCTTTATTTTTCTAATCAATTATATTAATCATTCTTCTCGAGTTCATTTTTTGCATGCTTGCACAGACACGTGCGATACTAAGCACGATGAAATGAATAATAGATACATATTAAATGGATTTTATTATAATGTAATATAATATATATATTAGAAAATTAGAATCTTTGAACAATTATTATTTACTCTTATACTAGCATCTATTGTACAATGAGTTGTCATTAAAACTAAGGAAAATTCATTTAATAATATATAAAAATAAGGGACTTAATCTTTATTTATGTAGAACATTTAGTGAGCATTTAGATATGAGTGCTCAAGAATAAAAACCTTTAAGTAAATACAGTATTTGACTCAAAATTTTGTATGATTTTTGACCAATCAAATTTCAAGATCAGGCTGATCTTGAAATTTGATCATACAAAATTAATTAATTATTGTATTCTGCATATTTTTCGCTATTTGGACTGATCCGGGTATACCTTATAATCGCTGAATTTTACTATAATAAACTATAGTTAGACAAAATTTTACTATAAAGTTAACTTCTAATATGATTAGGTTTCTTTTTATCTTCTACCCAAACGACTATCACAAGGACAAGGAAATACGACGATTTTGCATGAAATGTTTTATAACAAAAAGGACTTGGATACTTTTACTGTTATGACTTTCGAAGTTGAAACTCCAAGAGTTATTTTATTCAAGGTAAATTTCGTTGCTTTTTTTCTTATACCATTGTCACGGAGTTAATTTGAGGTAGGTTTTCTCTTTAAATATCCAGATCAATGGACAGAACTTCGTTAATGGGCTTTAAGGGACATAAGCATTTAATAGTAATGCTTTTACTCTTTCTGTACACAAGACTAAACTTAACTTATTTGTTCGTAGGTGTTTATTAAATTATTTATTATATGTTTATTTTTATTTAGAAATTCACAAGTGAATATTTTGGATAAGAAACCTAATTATATTTAATGTTATTACAAGAGAATCTATAATTTTACTAATTACATTTTCACTTTATTTATATCAAACCATATCAAGTCTCTTTACTATTCCCTCTTAGAGATGGGCACTATGCAGCATGGTGCTTAATCTTCATATTTCTCTCTTTCTAATCGTTTATGCAATTACAGAATCAATCGAATATGATTACATTATTCATGCAAATTAATCATCCCACTGGCTATGATAATTACTGATATTGATCACTTGATCCCATCACCTGTTCATGAGTCACATGTATCGTCACACTATTAAATTCCTATTATCTTTATTTCCTCGCTATTCGAGTATCAAATGTTATCTAGAAACGGAGAATCTCTAGTATCCTGAAGGCATCAAATATTTTTGGATAACAATGATCATCTTGGAACTGCAGAAACTTCTGGAGTGAAAATTTCTACAATATATATTCGTATATAAGTATGTGAATAGACTGCAATGTGTAAAACCAAACATATATTTGTATATGTTGATAAATTATTCTAATGTCTAGGTCTATAAATAAGAAGTTATGAAAATCTATTTCTCTATTTTAAGAGTGCATCGGAAGTGTTTTCATATAATAATACATTTGGTTTTATATTAATATTCAACTGATTGCTTATAAATTCAAATTTCTATCCATTGAGAATACTAGATCTAATTCCAAGTTAGTACTAGTTAATAATTATATACTGTTAAAACTATTGTTAACAAGACTCGAAACCTTAAAATAGAAGGCCTTGATTGAGGTGCGAAACAATTTGAACTTTGATTCTATCACAGGGTCTGTAGTTAAGTGTTTTACCTTTATTTTAAACTCCACCTTTTTCTATTTACTACCTATTTTTTATTCACTATATATTACTTCTGCCTATTCTAATTTAGTGCTGTATTGTCTTGCGACTGAGGTTCAATTCATGATATCATGATTCAGTAAAAATTTCTCAAACTAGTGAATGTTGATAAAAAATGTATAAGGTTCTGATTACTAATTTGAGTCTTTTTTTTTTAGCAAGAGCATTGAGACTATGATGGTCACAGAATCAAGCAAATATAATTAATATTATGAATAATGAATTTATTAGTAAGAAAGATCGCCAACATTATTTGAAAACTTAGCATCTTCGAGTTCATGCGTAAAATCATTATTTTTTAATAAAATAATCATTTGTATATTTCAAAAATCAGCCATTATACAAGGCCAGAAAAACAGTGGAACCAGTATTTATATTCTTGGCAAAGCTACTTTTTTGATCTTTAAGTGTTTAATAGTTTTTTACAAAAAAACAATACGATTCTTCGATTCTTGTAATATAGCTTCAGAATTCTCATATTTGACAGCAGTTTCAATAAATTTTTCTGCAAATGTGTTTCAAGCATTCTTTGTAATCAATCAACTTGATTATTAAGATTATTTATCTTCTAATACTCCTTGTTACCTGATCAAAGTAATTTCAAGTTCTTGGATATGTTTTTTATAAACTAATGATTCATTTTTTAATTGGTCAATAAAAGTCTTCTATTATTTACTGTCAACAATATTAGAACTTTGTGCCATTATAAACTTCATTAATTTATTTTGTAACTAAAGCATTGATCCATGTTTTTTAATTTCTTAACTAGAGTCATCTTTTGGACTT
>CAJVPZ010001853.1:0-13570 GCA_910592135.1 Racocetra fulgida | reverse complement strand
AAATGTAGATCTTTCTCTACTTTTTTAAATAAAGTTTCAACTATGGCATTTACAACAAAAAAAAAAAAAAAAAAAAAGTATTAGTTTTGACTTTCAACATTAGTTTGGTATTTCAGCATCAGTTTGGGATTTCAGCATTGGTTTAGGTTTTGGAAAAATCAAGTTAATTTAGGTTTTAGTACGAATTTGGGATTTAGACATTGGTTTAGGATTTTGATATTAGCTTGGAATTAGTTTAGGGTTTCGATAGTAATAACCAAAACATAAATCTTTAGATTCAAAAAAAAAGGTTTAGGTTTCCAACTCTATTAATAAGTGCTTCTTTATTTTGTCTATAGTAAAATAAGCTTTGTTTTGAAAGATTAATTCATTATCGCTTATTGCTATTTATAAAAGATATAATATATGATTCTTAAATAGTTCTAAAATAGATAATGAAATTGTTTTGGTTTAAATAAATTACTTAAATAATCATTACCAAAACATACTTTTAAAAATCTGTTTTAACACACATATAAAGATGATTCTTTTAAATTGTCAATGTAATTTATGAAATATATTTATAGATAAAAATCTTTAATTATCTAATTTATATATCATATAATTGATATTTTTTTTGTACAATTTCAATAAGCCTAAATCTGCTTAGCTTCTAATAAAAAAATACAGTAATGGGCTGACGTTTGTTATTTATAATAAAGGTTTTTAATTGTGTAATATTTGTTTATACAATATACCAAAATTAAATAAGTCCTAAAAAATATAGTTGTTTATTAGATATTCATTCATTTTACCAAATCTAGGAACTATATGAACTGTTTTATCTATACTTTCTACCGGTATACAACTATAATGATCAATGAATTTTACTTTTAAACATCCCCATAATTCTTCTTTACATGTATCATATCAACGAACTAGAACAAGGTTAATTGGTTTTTCTTTTCTGGTTCTGTAATACTTGAAAAGTAATAAAGCCTTATTTTAAACCCATTTTTGATTAATTAGTTTGTCTTAATATATCTAGTATAATATATATTAAAATTTATTATTACCTGACCATACCAAATTATTTCGTTTTCTTCTTCTATACCACTTACTGACACATTTGAAAACATTGGTTCTCCATAAAAGCTTTTTGTAGCACATATAATGTCTGTGCTTTCGACAGAAACAGAAGAATATATTTCAATTAAATTATTTCTTAAAAAAGTTGATTTATCTTCAAAATATTCCTCAAAAAATTCTTCAAGACCATCTAATAAATTGTTAAGTCCATTGATTTGAAGCTGATGCAATTCCTTACTATTATTTTTAATAAAATTATCGATGTCTAATAAGTCAAATTTCCATAAAAGATTTTTATATCCTTCTGTTTTTCGATATTTAATGGTTGTTGTTTTCTTCACTAATTTTTGTCGTTTAATCTATAAGGTAATTATTATTAATTTTCAAAGTTAAAATTTATTTAATTTAATAAGTAGTTACCGTTTTAACAATCTGTTTCATAAAATTTTTTTTATTAGTCATATGATAAGGATTCTTTACACAATATTTATGCAAAGTTTCGTATATTTCTGTTGAAAAACTATTTATTGAGCCATATTCCTTTATTGCAGGTATTAAATGATAGCATCATGTATGGAGTTTTGGTAATCGCATATTACTTCGTGAATAAAGAGAAAAAATATCAATAAAATCTTCAGCCCAATCCATTATAAGATCCTAAGTGAAAAAAATAGTAAATTGATGAAAATATATAGAAATATATAAATTTTAATATTTTTTATAACTGAAGTTCAGAACAAGATTCATTTGTAAAGGAGTTTTCACTAGTAGCCAGGTACATTTTGAGAAACTTGTAAAAAACTTTATACAAATGTTCATTGCTGATGGCTAACTTTTTTTTCCTTTTTTTTGATGTGCTATAAAGGTTGTCAAGAACAAAAATAATAACCTTTATGATATTTTGCAAGTTATCAGCAGTCATACGTGTCATATTACATCCATATTTCATTATTTTGAGACCATGAAATCTAGAAATCTCTGCAAAGCATTGTTCAAAGGTTTGAATAGTCTGGATTCCACATTGCTCAGTTAAAAGTTGTTTTGTATAAATTAGCATATACTTTAACAAACCAAGATCTATGCTTGCATTCGATCTGGCATTGTTGCTTGATAAATATTGAAATCTCTAATTAATTAGAATATTATTAATTATATAGTTTATAATATTTATTGTTGTGGCCGAAGCCAGAAATAGCTAAAGCTGAAAATTAGATACCTCGATTGAAAATATAACCCCTACCAAAATCTACTTATGCATTTTTATTATCAAAACTAACTCTAAATTCTAAGCTAACTATAAAAAAAAAAACAAAAAAATACACACCAAAAATTTTAAAATTTTCATATTAAAATATTTAAAATTTCAAACTTCAGCTATTTCCAGCTTCAGCCACAACATTTATTAATACTAAAATTTCAATTTATACCTTATTTGTCAAAATATATTTTGTTCATTATGAATTGAGTTTTCTTTAGCCCGATTGGTATCGATTGCCTGTTTTATATTCTGATAATTTCTTAGCAAAATATCATCTGGATTTAGATTTAGATTATTCAGATCATTCTTCAGTACCAGACAAGTATTACATGGTCTTTGTGATAAAGATGACCGATAAATGTTCGTAATCATATTAGCCTCAAGCATATCAGCTAAGATTATCGAAATTCATGGAATAAATGTGATTATATTTTGTTGAACTACAAAATTAAGTTCTGGTGCATCAATTATAGGAGTTAAAAGAATCGATAAGCATTGCTGAAAAACAAGTCTTTGTGCTTTTCTAAAACTATCAGAATTTTTGAATTTTAAATTTTTGGCTTTTAATATTAGTAAATATCCTATTAATGCCTTTGATTCTAATTTATTTCTCTGAAAGTTTGGAATTTTGCCGAGAGATAGAAATATTGGATGTCCAGAAGATTTTCTCATATAATCTAAGGTCGTAGCATCAGAATAGAGAATTATTGAAAGTAGATGTTGGCCAGCAATTAGTTTGGATTCTTCTCGCTTCCACCAATTGCAATTATATTGTTCTTCAAATATTCAATATTTTATGCCATTTTTTGTTTTACTACTTTCTGTATAGTTTAATATCAGATCGTGATTAATACTATTAACTACTAATAATAATTTAATAGCTTGAATTATTGGCCGATAATAGAGTGTATATTTGACATCTTGGAATGTTGCGATTGATGTTTCCTTAAATGTTGTATATTGAATATTTGTGTCATTCAAAAATTCTTTCCT
Source organism: Racocetra fulgida (assembly GCA_910592135.1). Classification (NCBI taxonomy): domain Eukaryota; kingdom Fungi; phylum Glomeromycota; class Glomeromycetes; order Diversisporales; family Gigasporaceae; genus Racocetra; species Racocetra fulgida. Next base: position 10,251 of record CAJVPZ010001853.1, on the reverse strand, counting down.
AACACGTATTGATGAAGGCAAAGGTGATTTTTTCAAATTAAAAAATTTATTAAAAAACGTATAAAGGCATTAGCAGCCTGATCTGAAAGCTGATATTTAGTAGTAATTTCCATAAATTCATGATAAGCATCACTGGGCCATTGTACTTTTTCTGGATTGCACAATTCACAGTAAGCATCTTCAAATGATGCTCCCTTAAAGTCTTCATTAATTGACACTTCCTCAAATTTTAATTCAATAGAATGAGAATAAGATGGAAAAAAAGAAGTTTGTTCAGAATAATCCGATTGATTCAAAGAAAGTTCATAATTGAAAAGATTTGATTCTACTGTTTGTGACATTTCTTGGTTCTAAATTTAAACCATGATTAAAAATTATAATATTTTTTTGTTAACATTATGCATTTAGAGATTCAGCAAATATTCAAATAAAGAATTATCTACCATAATGCATTGACCAAAGTACCTTGGGTACAATACAATCTACCCATCAAAAACTTACAAAGGACCCAGGTACATTATGCTATAGCAGGTCTGTATTGCAAGAAAAAAATACTTTCAAATATACACATATTCTACATTTACAATAATCAGCTTAAAAATTTAAAAAAACTTATTTTTAATTAATAGAGATCTTGTGTTTGGCACTAGAGTACTTTGCACGGGGGTACTGAAAAAGAGGTACTTTGGCCAGTGCACTATGGTAATAAATAATTTGAATAGTATTATTTATTATATGAAACTAGGTGATTCACATATAGTGACTATATATTACTAGCTGCACTACATCCAAAACTATGTTATTCAAATAAATAGTACTTATTTAAATAGTATTAGTCACTTGACGAATATTCAAATAATATTTGTTGATTTAAGTTATTCAAATATTATTCGAATAAGAAATCAGTAAGTTCTATTCAGATTAAAACTTTGAACATTATTTAGCCATAGATCATCATTAGGATCTTTTGGTATATTCCAAACAGTATTATCATTTGGATATTCTGGCATATTCCAAATAGTATCATCATTAGGATCTTCTGATATATTTGAAATAGTATTATTATTAGGATCTTTTGGCATATTCCAAATAGCATCATCAAGAATATATGATTGCTGAGAAGTTGATTCTACTATGGATATATTTTTGGGCTTTCTAGTATGTTTTTGAGATATGTGTTGTGTCAAAGCATAAGGTTTAGAGAATTCTTTTTTACAATGACAGCACTGCCAGCGCATATTGAATATATTTTATATAACAAAAAGATAATAAAACACTTAAGGTTTCTAATACATATAAATTTAGTTGCAAGTAATTTTTAGATTTATGAAATTATTTTGTTCGCTTTGCTGAATTGCTTTTATAATTTTCCTTACTATAATCAAGTGTCTAATATAAAATATTATGTCTAAAACAAAATGTATCACAGATCACAATCGATTAAATAATACAAAAAGAATATACAAAAGCATCAAACATATTTAAATCAAATTTAAATTTACATTTATTTCGTTTAATTCTTTATGTTATTGATATCAAGACATTATAAAGAGTATTTATTATACAAAAATATTTAATTATTCTGCAGTTATATTATGCATAATTTAAATAATTCACATAATTTTCGCCTCTTGAGGTGCAGACATATTTATGTATATAACAAAGTCATAATTAGGTAGTAATTTAATTACCTCAATATAAAAATTTAAGTAGATCGTAACTAGTACTAACAGTATATCAGCATCTCTAAGTTTTATTTTTCGATCTGAATTCTTATATGTCGAGCTCTGTTCTACTAAACAAAAGAGTAAATTTAATCTAAATTGCTAAATTAGATAAAAATTAAAAATTAAAAATTTTGTTAACAGTACATTATTATACTGCTTGCTACTGCTATATTTAATTCTTAGTTAATTGAAAAGAATATTATAAAGAGCAAGTTATTCTAAACATTGGTTAAAAAGAATATAAAGAGCATTAATATATAATGATTATATCTTGGGCAGTTGGGTATAAGGGGAAATGAAATTTCTGCTTATATATAGGGAAATGTGCTACATATAATTACAAATAAAGAAAATGCAAATTTATTTATGTGCTTGCTTATTTAAGAAATTTTTTCTAGTATATAATGGCATAGTATACTTATGATGTTATTATGTAATAATATATAAGAATATAAAGGAAAAATACGAGTTAGAATACAAGTAACCTAAAGACAATATTCACTATTGCCAAATATATTATAAGTAAGTGATTGTTAAACCTGTGTCTGTCTAGATTTTTGATACTAAATAGGGGAACGTCTAAAAGCAAGAGAAATACATATTCTTAGAGTTAGGGTCATCTTATATTAAGGTTTTAGGTTGTTATATGTATATAAGCAAAATTGTCTTTCTAATATTTTTTACTTAACCTACTTGAGATAGGTTTAGACCAGCATTGTCACATCTATTGTGTTCAAGACTTTTTTGTCTATATTCACGTTTAAATGTTCACAGTATCTACAACTATTTAAAGAATATTAGGGATGGGGAAGTTTGGTCCAATCTAATATAAATTCTTACTTATGCAGATCATGTATCAATCAAATTTGAATTAAACCAAACCAAACCAAACCAAACTTCTCCATCCCTAAAGAATATTTAAGCTTTAATTTAATAAATTAGTTTAAAAAAGTTATGATTATATATTTTTTATAGTTTTGAATATTTTTGCTTAAAAGATTAAAATAGGTTATCTTAATGAAATTTTAAGTGATTTAGATTTTTTTTATTCATAATTGTCCACAATTGTTCAAAGTTGTCTTGTGTTAATGCTGGTTTAGAGTACCATTTTTTGTATATATTTTTTAAGTTTTTCATTTTTGTTTTATCATCAAAATTTTATAATTTAATTGGTTGTGATCACATAAAATTACCCCGCTTTAGATAATCCCAAAAAAGTTATGTATTCACAGGGATTCAAAAAATTTGTTATAAGTAAAACATTAATTCATCCATTAAATTTATTCTCATTTCATAGAAAATTGAGCTATTTGAGCTTTAAAAGAAGTATTGTAAAATATTTACCAATTGTATAACTCTATTAGAATCTTTAAACGGTCACTTCTGTTATTGAGATAGTCTCTATCCAGGTATGTACATACATACATACGTTTTAAATTGATTTGTAAATTGAACTTATGTGAAACATAAAATATTACAAGGCTATAAATAACCTCTACTTATAGTGCAGTAGTGACAATAATGGTCAGATAACCAATATTGATATAACTCTGACTAAATATAATATTTTCAAAGCATATTTTGCTGAAAATAGTCAAAAAAAATTACAAGAGTTATTAACTCAAACAATTGCTAAACATTTAAGTATTAGTAAAACTTCAATAAGTCGAGTCCTCAAACAATTTAAAGATATAAATGTATTGAAAGACTTTCACCACCTATCATCTACTAAATCTAAAATATCTTAAGACTTTAATGAAAGAAAAGCCTGACTAAAATTTTTATATGTTACAATCAGAGATACGACTTTGGTTAAGATGTAAAAATAGAGATCATTTAAAGCTATATAGTATTTTATTTGTTTCATGTGAGTGTTAATTTACAAATTGATCAGTAATCAATTTTAAAATGTATATATATACTTATCTATATTTAAACTATAATAAATGTTACACTGATTATACCAAGATCAATAACTTATCAAATCGGCTAAACAATCATTCAGTCAATTTTTTATTAGATGTCTCAAAAATAATGAAACAACTATAAGAACCGAGCTCTGACAGATCTTAAAAGGATTTGGAAGAATTGGTTAGAACTTGGTCCCAAAAGACCAATAAACATTTTTATAATTTTTTAATTTTAACTAAATAGTAGAGGTTATATAATAATGATAATAATGTATAATATTTTCAATAATAGATATTACACAAATTTTTGCTCACACAATTAGACACTTTCTTACATTTAGACTTTTTTTAAAACAGGCTTGGAGTTAATTTCGTGTTATTATTGAATTTTGTAAATCTTATGAATCATGCATCTTATCATCGTGAAGACAATAGTTTTCTAGAATTTACAAAATTCATTAATTTGAAAGCAACAATAAATACTTTAATATTCTGTTAAATATTTTAATAGAAATCAATTTATATTATTAATTCTTTTATAAAACGTAAGTTTCATTTTTTAATGTTTTATTAGGAATAGTTACATAGAATTTTGTCAACAAGTTACATTTATAGAAATATGAATCATACACATTATTAGAATTTTAAATATATAAGTATATATAAATGTTTTAAATTTTAGTGAAATTTTTTCATTTTTATCATAACGTAATCCTTTACGCGACCTCTTTAAGCAACTCTTTACCACTTGTTTATCAACAAAGATCTTTTTTTTAAAAAAAATGGATAACCAAAGTAATTATAAGTAATAAATTGGTTATAGTATCTAATTGCATTTATTTACAATGTTATATTATCTCTTGTCCAGATTTACCTGAACAAGAGGAATGTGCTAGTAATTCTAGCAAATACTCTTTACAAGAATATAGTGGTGGTTCTCATAAAAAAAAGCATAGAAAGCACAAATCTTGTTATAATAAATCACATTCCAATTCACCCCAACAAGAATATACTAGTAGTCCTAGTAATTATTCCTCCCAAGAAGAGTATAATAATAGTTTCTGTAAAGGAAAATGGCGTGGGTCTTTATCTTTACAAAAAAGTGATAACAAGTATCGTATGCCTTCCTCCCATAAAAAAAATAAATCCCATATACAAAGTTCTATTAGACCTCCAAAACAACAGCAAACCAAAACGTCCCAAAACCAATCATCTCAAACTAAGACATCTCAAATATAAATATCCCAAACCAAAACATTCCAAACCCAAACATCCCAAGAGTTACAAGCTATGATATCTCTAAGTAGAACCAAAACTACACTATCATATGAAGGTATAAATTACATTAGTCAAAATTAAAAATTTTAATATGCTGAAATTTTCAATTTTGATCGATATTACTAAGTATTATTAAAAGATTTTTATAGCAACATTAATTAAAATTTTTTTAGAACGTCATCGTCAAATCGATGATCGATTATTTAAACAGAACAGGCAACTATATTTATTGTTATTAAAAAATAAAGATGATCTAAATAAAATTAAAAATGAGCTCAAAAAACTAAGTGTTGAGCAAGAAAATGAGCTCTCACCACAAGTATTAGATGTAAGTATTTTTTCTAAAAATTGAATATAGAAACATACCATTTATTTAGCATAAAACGTCTTTTTCCAAAAACTCCCTATCCAACACAAGATGTCTTAAAAGACACATTAAAGACATACTTGGAAGAAAAATACCATGATCTGTTAGCTAACCTTAGCCCGAATCAATTTCATAACCGTTTTCATGGTGAATGGCTTAGTCCAGTATATATTTATTACTATATTTAATTATTATATTTTACCATATAAAGTACCAGTATTCTATATTTTTTATGACTTATACCCCTAGTATTTGATCATCAAAAAATTTTTTTATTGAGCGTTGTTTTCCTTGCAAAGATCCTATATAATACCCAACAATCATGTGATTAAAAAGTACAACTCTATGCAGACAAGGCATCTAAAAACTGACTGTAACTTTAAGTACATATAATACCAATTCCTATAAGTTGCAAATAAATTTAAATATTAAATATTAAATCAGTAAAATTTTTTATAGAAAACATTTTAAAAAACTATTCAGCAATTTTATAGATTAGTGAAGCAACCAAAATTTAGCCAATCAATCAAAATTAGAGTCAGAAAAGATCCAAATCTAGGCTGGTATTAAGCAATAATAAATGCTGACTATACTACACCAAAATATCATCTGAGCAGTTTTATTTAGTGTGTGGGCTATTATTTTATTAATAAAATTTTGAGCAATTTTAAGAAATTTGAATTTTGGTTGCTTCATTAATCTCAAAAATTGACATATATCACATGATTATTGGTATAAACTATATATTTTTAATGTAAAAACAAGTTTTAATTTAGATATATACATAATATAATTTTAAATTATTCCAAATTTTTAGGTTGCAAAACTAAGATACATACTAAAAATTTCTTATTTTTTTTTGTCAAAAGCTATTATTAAAAATGAAAAATATACGAGGCACAGCATTATCTAATGTTAGAAAGACGACATTTCGTGTATTTGGTACAGAAAAATTACCATCATTAAAAAATAATTCATCTATCTCCAATATTGTCACATTGAAAAGCAACCAAAAAATTTCCAAGTACTTTAACTCACTTTTCCAATGCAATGATGATGGAATATACTGGATTACCATAATTGCGCGATTTGCATTTAGTGAAGCATCAGTTCCAAATTTGACAAATGCACACTATGCATTTACTCTTGCAGTTTGTGATATACTCCTTAACCCTCTAAAAACAGAATGAAACGAAGATTGGAAAGATATATTGTAAGTAGAAATTGAGGCAATTACCTTATTAGCAGTCACTTAGGGTAACTATTTAGCATGTTATTGGTTTAGCATATTTAGTAAAATAATATGGATGTATGTACTATACAAAAGATAGTGATTGGGACTCTGTAAAAAAATTTTTACAAATATTTCCACTATTTTTTGTAAAAATTTTGAAACTTATCAAAAAAATCTAAACAAGCTGAATAATCTCCATGATTTAAGATTATAAATTCTGTGAATATGCAACACTTATAAACAAAACACAAAATACAAAATACGGATCGAATCAGCTTTTTTTAAAGTCATAATTTGTATTTCTAATTGTAACTCATAATAATAATTTTTAGCATGACTTTGAAAATAATGGTGCCCCATCTCGAGAATCTGTGGAAATTATTGTCACAGAAGAAACAGCAATCTCTGATAACAATAAATATATAGCAGTTGAAATTACAAATGAAACCCAAGAGCAAACAGTAACACAAAATACATTGAATTCAAGAGAAGTTAATGATGAGCTCTTTAGTGTTTAATTTGATTTTTTTGATTTTTTTTCTTGAAATTAGCATATTTTTTATACAGCATGTTTTTTTAAAAAAAGTCTAATTGTTAACACTTGCAAGCTATATTTTGATATTTTGCTTACTAGATATTCATTGAACTTCTATAGCAGGGTACACTTATGTGTATAAGTGTAGTATGGTATAAAAATACAGGACAGACATGTAGAAATCAAGATAGTATGGTTTGTAAAAGAAAAATTTCATCAAGCACATATTACTTTTAGTATAATTTTTGTATATCCATCCAAATTTGTACTAGCGTACAGTACTACTTAACTGAATACCTTTTTTAATTTAACTACATATGCATCATTAAAAGTGGATAATTTTGTAATTATATTATTTAAGTAGACATGTATATCAATATGATTAAAGTACTGTTGTCATATTATATTTTATTTTCAAAAAAAAAATCTTTATTACGTACTATATACTATGTTTTATTAAAAATTATAATTTAATATATACAAATTATAAAAAAATATTCAATTTGGGACATTCAAAGCAATCAAGTTTATTATAATCAAAGTTTAGTAATTATCAATGTCAATATTTGGATATATAGTCAGTTTATCTGACTCTACCTGTTCAATATCCATTTGGTCATATTCTTAATCATCCTCAAGATCGATATCTTTATGACTACCTTTAGGAACTTTCTGCAAATATTTTTTCTATAAAAACAATTATCAGAATAAATACTAAATAATTTGCATTACTTCATGATAAATATGAATTATAGACTGCTGTATAAGTTTAGCTACCTCATTCACAAAATCTGGAATTACCTATATAAAACAAATAAATCTTTATTTTTTTTAACTAAAAATCTATTGCTACAATTCCAACCTACTTCATTCTTGAAATGAGCCTTTGCAATAGATTCAGACAATCAAATTTGTCTAACCATAATACAGTAGAAATTTTGTGCTGTGCTGGAAACATCATCTTGACAGAGTTGTTTATATTTTTCAACTAACAATCTTTTAAAATCTTGAGAAATCTTTTCAAAAAAAAAAAAAAAATTGTCAAAATATGATATTATAATAAATATCTGTACATTGTATACAACAAACCTTCAGTTTGAAAGTTCTTGCATAGCGAATATATCATTAAAGTGTTTCAATATCATAGGGTAGATTAATATTCTCATCACCTTTTCTGTAGATTCCTACAATATGTTCAGCTATCATCTGATCTATTTCTGGTCTGATTCGTCTAGTACCACAAAAAATAGATCAAATTGGGATATGATTAGTGCTGACATCAAAATATTTCGCTAATAAAATAAAAAAAATTAGCTTGAACTAACTCTAAATAGCATTAAAAAAAATATCAAATTTGCATATTACTCTAAGTGACCACCATTCAGATTTGCTGCCGTTAAAATTGAAGTTCGAGCATTCAATGCCGCATGAATTCCAGCTTTTGTGATAGAGATTGTCTGCTGTTCCATAGCTTCATGAATGGCAACTTGATTAAAAATATCTATTTTATCAAATTCCAATAGTACAGATCTCCTAATTGAATGAAAATGCATATAAATATTTATGTGATATAGTTAATACAATCAATGAAATATTATATTGCTTACATTATCCACTAGCATTAAAGCATCTGCCTCTATGGTAAAATCACATGACTCTTCGTCTTTGACAACAGCTGCGGTTAAACCAGCAGCAGATGAGGTTTTTCCGGAAGTAAATATAGCATGAGGATGTATCTGACATGCATATCTACATAATTTTAATAATAATAAAAGTTACAAATTTGACCGTATAAACAGTGTTTAAAATTTGATGACCTCAGTGTTCTCTGAGAACATAAAAATGTTTATGAACATAAATTATTAGAAAATTTTTTAATATTAAAAAATTTTAACTTTATAATTTTGAGAATATTAAGAATTCAAAAAATGCTTTTTTGAAAACATAAAATTAAATTTGGATTATTGATCTTCATACCATTTGTAACACTATACTTTAAGGAATACACTACCTTAGAACAGAAACAACGCATGCTACTGTTGTTATCTAATTAAATGTAGCTAATTATTTGATGAACAGAAATTAACGTTAAAGAATCGTGCACTAAATCTATTGCAACAGCGGATATTAAGCATTACATACCAGCTTGTACTACTAGAACACTATAAAATACAAAGTCTCCCAATCTCAACCCATTTCTTTCATCTAAATATTAAAAAAAATTAGACTTGCGAAAAATATACATATATATATATATTCAATAAATTTTAAATATTAATAAAAACCTTATTCATCAGGTGATATATTATTTTTAGGAGGATTCACGTTAGTTTGGAGTAAATCAGATGAATTATTAGCCCCAATGTTATTGTGAGTTTCAGCATCAGCATCTCTACTATAAGAATTATGGCCTACATTTTCTGATGAAGGTATATCTTTACCAGGTGAATAAAAGTAGGAAATGTCTTTACGGAGGATGTAGGATTTACCGATGAAATAAATGATGAGGGAGAAGAATTAGTGTGTACAGATAATCTGCTAGGCGGAATTTGAGTTGAAATTTTAGATGCGGCCATCAGCCAAATAGCACTGATAAAAATTTATTAGAAAAAATAAATATCGATTAGTTTACATAAAATATATTAAATGTTGGGGATAATGCTGAAACAAGATGATGCTGAAATGTGAGGGTCTCAATTTAGAAATATAAACCCTACTAAAATCCACTTATACTTTTTATTATAAACACTAACCCTAAACCCTAACTTAACAGCAAAAAAAAAGCTAAAAAAAACATCAACCAAAAACTTTAAAATTTCATATTAAAATAAATCAACGTTTCAGCATCATCCCTGACATTAAATATAATATAAGTTTGATTACAAAATAGTGTTGCGGGTGAAACTACATCAGAATGAAATAATTTCATCAGAATGAAATAATTTCGCCAGAATGAAATAATTTATTCACTAAAGGAAACCATTTTGATACATTCTAGTTTAGCCTTTAACAACATAAGTGGGAACATAAGTAGGAACATAAGTGGGCGAAATCACTTTTCAAATTCGAAATATTTCGCCAGTTAAAATAATTTCACAAAGGTGAAACATTTCGTTTAGCTCACAATATTAATCCTAAATAAAGTGTACCAGAATATAATAATGCCGGAATTTCACGCTGATTCTTCTTTGATGATTCGA
>CAJVPZ010001852.1:0-13570 GCA_910592135.1 Racocetra fulgida | reverse complement strand
TTGTAAAATTGATTTTTTATACGTTGCACACCGTGTGAAAAATCAGTCGTAATAACATCAACGTTCTTACCTCGACATTGTGGTAGCTTCTCACGCGGATTCGTTCTCACCTGATGCATTTTGAGCAGCCGATATCATGTTATTGACGAACAGAACACCCTTTATTACATTTTCTACTTAGTTCTAAGAAAGCTAAGTAGAGAACCTCTTAAATACGTATTTTGTCATTCACTAAGTTTTTCATTACAAGAACAAGGATCTTGGGTTAGATAAAATTATTTTTCTTATGCATACACTTTTTTTTTTTTTAATAACCAATCCACCAAAGTGTGATCTCGAGTATTGACCTTCACGTACATATATAAGTACCCTAGCCATAATTGTTTAAAACATTTGCGTTTAATATAAAAAAAAGATATATATATTTAATCAACCAATCATGATTAGAACAGATTAAGCCAAAATTAGTCAATCAAAATTAATTATACGTATAACGATAAGCATGCTCGGTACTGTAGAATCACTGGTGTGCGCGCATATGTCCTAAAATGAATTTATTACATTACTTGTCGTTACAACAATTTTACATGTACGTAGTCGAATGCTTTTGTCTTCTATATGTTTGTATTCATTGTTACAGAATTTTGGATTTGGATCTTTGTTAAAAAAGACTTTCAAGACTATATAAATGGGCAATGTCGCTCAATTCTTTCATTTCCTCTAACCTACATCACACAGGTGATAATTTAGTATTTTATTAGTTGCAGTTATATTGTTTTAGGTTGCACGATGTCGGTCAAATAACCTGTTGAGGAAATGAATAATACATGTGGTATATTACGTATCAAGGGGACTTTTCATACGTATGGCGATCCGGATCACCTTTTTTAATTACATACGTACGTACTGTACGTACCATTTTTAATTAATATTAATAAATAACTATATATAGGATATATCGAAACAATCCGTTTGTATATTTATTATTATCACAAAAACCGATTAATGAATGATGTCGAAGCCGATTAACATCTCTATAATAACAAAGTATCCGCTTCTAAATGAAATTCTTAAGATTACTAATTATAATTTCGAAGCTAAAAATTTGAATTGTACAAATTTTTTTTTTTTTTTTTATTAGTGAAACATTAGCTTTTCTGGTCAATTAATTTATATCAGCCCAATACCGAATTTCTTCTATAAATAATCTAGTTTATCAGGTCTGTCAAGCCAGTGTCCCCAGTGTTTGAAATTAGGTTGCGGAGCAACTAAATTCTAAATGTGTATGAATTTTGCATATCGATATAAATATATTCATATGCGCTCGCAAACTCAAGTTTATTTAATTAGATTAATTAAACATTAACGAATTAAATATGCCATTGTAACGTTACCTAAACACGCTTAACTACTGTATTTCTCCGTTCATACAATCCAAAATCCATTATGGTAAAAATTTGTTACCTTTCTAACAATGGATAGTCTACGATTCACTAGAGCTAACTGCATATATCAAAAAATACGGACGTACGCGTGTTCCATAACGAACATTTGATCGTGAGAGAGTAGTCACATGATTATCCTTTTGGTAACTTATTTTGGTAAATTTTTTATAAATAGCAAAAATTGATCGCTGTTTCAAACGTTCTTGTTTCTTGTTATACTAACAATAATAATGTTTAGTAATCTTGCAAAGCTACCTATGCATATATCATTCTTTTGCCCTCGAGGGTCGTTAAGAAGGTTTTTCTCTTGTGGTTAAATTTAGGTTCCTCTTCTTCAGCAGGAACCGTAGAAGCGTGAATACATCACCATTTCTCGAATTGATAAAAAGAACAATTTCTATTGTTACTTCTATTGCTATTCTAATCTAAAACGCATTTAATGCATGTCAATGTAGATGATTGGTGTATTTATTAATTCGATAACCTCAATGCATAAATTGTGCTGGTTATAACGAAGTCTTTATATTTCTTTCTCTCTTTTTCGCCATCTTTTTTTCGTTGAGTATCCTTTCCTACACATACATTCCTTTTTTTTATGTGTCATTCTTTTATAACATATAAACTCGGTGGTTCATATCTTAGTTGACTTGATCTCACCAATTTTTTTCAGGAAAAAAAAAAAAACTATACATACATACATACATACATATATATATATTAGATCAGTGTGGCATACACATTAGAAAAGTAAATAGTAATGAGCGCCGAGAATGAATTTTACTCCCCACTTTTCAGTAAAAATGGGTTATCAAAGTCGAAGCGACCGGTTTCACGGATCTCATTGCCTGAAGAACGTCAACAAGAACGTGAACAATATTTCCACAACGTACCGCCCGAAGCAAATCTAGAATATTCTCAAATTATATTATCCCAGAATCATTTCCAATCCTTGTTACCCGAAGAACATCAACAAAAATTTCGATCCCTTAATCGTCCAGAATCCTACTCCACTGACAAAACAGATCTTACATGCGTATCAACTGATCTTTCAAACAATTTTAAACCATTAAATCCTCCAAATCCAATTCATGTTAATACCGATGGATCTCAACAAAACCTAATACCCCCACATCCTAATTCTAATCCTGAAGCTCCACCTCCTAATATTAGTTATCCGGTCTATGATAACAAAAGTTTTAACCTTCTTGGAGGTGACCCGTCCAATCTTTCCAGTAAAAAGTTCGGCAAAAGTTCGAAAAAGTCCAGACGCAAACTCTGGATCATTCTTGCATTACTCGCCGTGATACTACTAATCATTGGTAATATATTTTTCTTTATATAAAAAGTCGTCTGATACATGTATTAATTTTATGATATATACATATCGATATATAAATATATTTTTTACTTTTTGAATTTAGTTATTTCAGTTATAGTAGTCAAAGTAAATAATGCTGCCGCCCAAAATTCACAATCAAATAGCGATTTAGCATCTAATGGAAATGGAACTAATTCATCTGCCAATAATTCAACTGAAACTACCGTAACTAATTCAACTGACATTAATCCGAGCGGAAGTTTACCTACAGTTCCTACTCCGACCGAATCCAACCCTACAGCTTCGGTTGCTCAGATTCCTAGTAATTGTCCTTCACCAGCAGCCTGCACTATTTCTGGACAGGTATTTATTTTTTATTAATAATATATTAATATATATATTATTTGAATATTTTTAAATAAATGAATAATCTTTATTTTTAGACTCTTTGTCCACCTATAGATGGAAGTCAATGCAATTATTATTGTGCTTATTCGGTACATATATATTTATCTAAATTTTTATTTCAAAATAAATTTCAAATTTACTAATTTTTATTACTATATATTTTTTTTAGTGTTTAAGTAATGGTGATAATGGTAATGGTAATCGTGTTAATGACAATGGTAATGGCGCTAATAGTGATGATGATGATGGTAGTGGTGATGATGGTGATGATGGTAGTGGTGATGATGGTGATGATGGTGATGATTAGATCATTTAACTATATTACTGTACAGTACACATAAATTGGTATTTAATGCACTGCCTGTTAGGGGCCTGCACAGGCCGGGCCGAAATTAAAAAATTTAAAAACTTAGTAAAATTACGGACAGGCATGTCAAAAACATAGTAAAATGCAGGTCAAACTTTTTTAAAATCATCAAAGTTTTATTTTGCGGGCCGGCAAAGGTACAATTTTTTAGAACCATGCTGGCCCATACTACTATTGTTTAATATTACTTCGATGATTCGCTAGATTATGTATGTCTCTTTGTATACTGGTTTTTTGAAAGAATGGTATTTTTGATTCCAATTTTTAATTTTTGACATAATATATAAAATAAATACTTGTATATGTAATAAGTTAATTGTACGAACTATTATTTGTTGTCAATAATTAGAGGTTGAATCCGAAATTATTTAATTAGTGATATTTCAGCTTCGAATTTACAGCTGTTCTCATAAATTCTGGGACAAATTCGTTACCGAAGTCTTTCGGTTTCGTCTTGTAAATTACCTAACTCCCCGCTGTCTCCGGACTGAAAGTTCGAAGATCGGACCGAAAGTTCGAAGATAACGATGTAGTTTCCTGAGAGTGGATAATTTGCAGGATGAAACTGAAAAGATTTCGGGTAACGAACAAATTTTTAATTTGCCCCAGAATTTATGAGAACAGCTGTAAAATTCGAATTGTTAACCGAATTTATTCCAATAATTACTTTATTGGCCAATAGCATCATTGGATGTACATACATAAACTCTGACAAAAACATTCGATCACTTTAAAAACAAAACCGTTATAGAAATTCTATAAGTGGTCTAATACATTTGTTTTCTATGCAGTAGGTCGAATTTGGTTCCAAACTCTACCAATAATAAATTTAATATCAATATTGATAAAATAATTTATTAAATATTAATATTCAAAAAAATTTCAACGTTTTTGAACGTGTTTAATAGATTTATGCTAAAATAATCAAAAAAAAGTAGTGATTCATTCTAGATATCTAAAAACATACAAGCTATTTTTACTATTATTAAAATATATATTCAAAGTGATAAAGAATCTGGTCACTATCCTAATCATTATACTTGAAAAATTTTTTTAATTTTTATATATAGTTTAATTTTACTATAGACTATCAAGAACCTGTAAAATTTTAAATATAAAATTTTCACAAAAAATTTAAAATTTCAAGTATTAGCTCAGATTTTCTAAAATTTTTAAATTTTGGAGAATTTATATCTAAAATTATCAAATTTAATTAAAATTTTCTAAAAATTTTTGTTATATATATAGTTTGTGATACATATTATGTTTTCAATAAAAAATTTTAACTTATTTAACTTATAAGATATACAATACAGGTAGTGATCTTGGCCGACAGTGAAAAAATCAGATAAAAGCAAATTATCGGCTTAGCTAGTCGATTTTTTTAAATTCGGATCGATTTTATTACTAGGATTGTAGCATTCGAGGTGGAAAATGAATGAACCTAAAATATGAGCAAGGTTGAGGCCAAAATTTTCAGTAAAGTCTGAATTAATTGGTGTAATTTTAAAATTGGCTAAGCCAGCTAAACTGGTAAAATTTATCGGTTTAGTCATAGCGATAGCCGATTGGCCAAAATCACTAAATACAAGGATGGCAAATAACCTGAAATAACCCAAATAAAAATGACTATATATATAGTTATTCATTTTAGGTAGCTGTCCCACAAAATTTTTTCCACCCTTGTAATAACGACCAATCGAATTTCAGGATCAGGTGGAACGTGATAGTCAAAACAAACGTGTTTTGTTTTTCTAAGTAAAAAGTTATGTGCAAAATTAAAGTTAAGAAAACCGCGTTATAGTTAGGGTTAGGACTAGAATAATGTGACGTCTACAAGTAAAATTTTACAAGGAACATTTTTCATTAGACCACAGAAGGCGGTTTCCTAATTAAAATTTAGAGCTATTCTTGTTTTTTTGCTTCGGTTCGATTTTCACGTTACACCTGATCCTGAAATTCGATTGGCCGTTATTACAAGAGGTGGAAAAAATTTTGTTATTCTAATACCTTTTAACCAATTAGAATTGGTCGCAAAGCAAAATTAAATTTTATTAAAAATATAGTATAAATTTTTATAGTAAATACTATATAGTAAATTAAGCCAATTTTTGAAAGTGACCCGGCAACCCGGCTTTTAATTTTATTTTCAAAAATTTTTATATATAAAAAACATAAAATTTTTTATAAATTTTTTTAGAAAAACCCACCGGATAGTAAATATACTTTAAAGTTTTGTAAAATTTGACCCGGTCGGGTTATGAGAACCGATTATTATCTTTTTAAAATATTTTGAAATAATTTTAAAAGGTATTTATTAGTTTTTTTATAATTATCTGAACTCTATAGTATTAAGTTTTTTATTGGTTTAAGTAAAATATCAAATATTTTATATTATTTTTATTTTTCAGATTTCTCGTGTTGTTTTATTATTGTTAAAGTTAAAGATAGTCAAAAATGATCAAGACGTTATATATAAGTTTCAATTCGAAAAAACATTATATATTATTTTTATACCCTAATATTTACTAAATATTTTGCATATTAATATTTTAGAATAAATTATTTGATAGATTAAATAGAGATTGATAAATATATGTACATAGTGTTGTTTCATTAATTATATTGACTATGGGCCATTACGCATCTTTGTAGACTGAACATTTACAATATATATAATCAATAAAGATTAAAGCTTCGTTAATACCGTATTTCGCCATATAAACCACCCGGGTCTCTTACATTTCACCCTCTTATTTAATTAGTAAAAAAAAGAAAATTATTAGTAAAAAATCACATGGGGGGTCTACTATAAAGGAACTACTGACCAAAAATCTTTCAGAACGTGACCAAAAGCCAATCACAGTTGAAGATCAGGTGTAACGTAACACTAACGTCACACAAACGTTTTTTTTTGCAAAACTCGCCTATAACTCAAAAATCCACATAAGAAACCATCATTAGTGCTCTAATAAAAAGTTTTCCTTGAGCAATTTTACTATATATTTTGTTAATATCAAACTCAAATACAAACGCTAACCCTTATATTAACAAACTTTACCGACAAATTTTTGGTGGTGCTCTTGGGGTAGTTCTATAAAGGGGGTGGTTTATATGGCGAAATACGGTACTGATAATCGTAAGATTTTTTATTGATTTTATTGGTCAATGATCACGTTTAAATCTACATAAATCAGCCAATCATGTAGAACTTTTGTCATGCTCGTGTCATACTTATATTTGTCACTTTATCTTCTCTTTCTCTTTAAAAAACCAAAATGAATCCACGTTTGTTTTATATCTTTAGAAGAAATTTTATTTCTACTATAACGCCATATAAAGCAAAATCCAGTCAAGATAAATTGAAATATCTCAAGCAATTACCGGAAAAATTGAAAGATCCTGCGCAATTACCATATAGCGCAAGTTTTTTTTTACCGATTCATAGAGAAGCTCTAAACATACATTACAAGAATGTAAATTCAGCAGATGAAATGTTTGATCCTCTTCCAGAAAACATCCAAATCGATAATGATTTACTTGTGGGTAATCTTACGAGAGAAGAACTGATGTCAGCAGTACCTGGGAGTTCTATTTTAAAAAAATTAAATAATGAGACCGAAATATCACTTGCAAAGTATCTTAATGCAGTTATTCTAAATGAGCAACCATCCGATTCCGGTCGAATTCGGGAGACATTCACGGATGCACTCGTCAACTATCTTCTTGTGGTATTAAAATTAAACACACATCCATTTATATTGATGTTGCAACCAGACTTTTACTTTAGGATATCCGACAAAAAAAAAGTATCTGCCAAGGCTGAATTTAGCGTAGTAAAGGAAAATACGATGATTCTTATAGATGAGGATAAACACATACGCAGTTTGAGACGACCAACAGAATATGGAGAATCACAGATTTCTGCTGAAATTCTCGCATGTGCCTTTACCAATTTTGACCGAGCTGACAGTCCTACAGTGGGAGAAAATCAAATGGTTTATTCAATGAGAGTTGTTGGAACGAGATTCACATTTTATAAAGCATTTCTGAGTAGTGAATATATGGAATCCCTATACCAGGGTTTTCCTCCATATAATTTACATGTAACGATATATCGTTTTCCACCAAATACCAAGAAATCACGCTATGGTCATGACTATGCTAATAAGGATCATAGATATTTGGTTCTTGATTTATTATATCGTTTAAAAGAATGTTTGCTTAGAATGTAACCTGACTTGACATAGTATGTAATAATTATTTGGCAATAACTATGTAATTTTTAAAATATTACGGAAAATGCTTTTAAGAAGAGCCCGAAAGATTTATTTTCTTTTTAGTCAAAAACATATCGAGGTTGATAAGATAGGGTGAATAAATCTTTTTCGGTATATATGAATAAATCATAAGGCATATAATAAATATATTGGGGGGAATGATCATTTCATATAACAAGTGATCTATAAATCTTATTTTTTGAAAGTATATACTTATTTCATAATCGTTTACCGGTAGGTATTTATATCACCGAACACAAGTCTATAAGTTAATTCTGGAACCCATTGTCGCGCTTTTGTTAGTAGAGGTTTCTTTTGATTTTTAACATGCCCTACCTTGTAATTATAAATTGTTTCCGAATAAATAGTGTTTATTCGTCGAATATTAGTCATTCAGCGAATATTCGAATAGATATATTCTAACTTGAATAATTCGAATATGGAAATCAGTAAGCTCTAATAAAATTTCAACAAATTCTGGTTCAATAAATTAACTCAAGTTTATACATAAAAACCTATCTTTCAATAGTAACATTTAGATTGATAAGTTCGAGAAGCATTTAGATGAATCATAGATTCGAAGTTTTGCTTCCACGATTACAATTTCCCATTCTGTGTCTCTGTATACTAATCATATGCATATTAATATGTGATTTTTTTACTTGCAATTTCACGCATTGTAGCCACGTTGATATTGTAGCACATCCATCGGTTAAACACAACTAAATCTGTCTGATCGGTAATAACGTTTGAAAAGTATTTAAATTCAATTTTCATTCTATTATTTTTATTTCTCATTTTATATCTGCATATATAATTATATTTATCTTGCCAAATGTAGTTTTCCCATTTTTTCTCTTTGGTTAAGTTTGTACAATAAGCATACTAACAACGCAGAAATATAGTGAATCATTGAGGCGATCGCAGATGTGGTATTCGAAAATCCCAAGAAAAAATTTCTGCGTATAAGGCGAAACTGGTTTACATAACATCTGAAAAATTTTTGGAACCGGCCGCCCGGAGATTTTTTTTATATATGTAAAATTTTTTATAAATAAACCTAGTACTAGAGCCCGTCATCATATGACGGGCTAAATAGTATAAAATAAACACTACAAACGAATGTTGCAAAGACCGTTATATAATGAGACAATCGGGCTATATATGTTATGCGTTATTTCTCAATTCATGTCAATTATTAATTGACGCTTTCAATTTGAACAGATATTTGTATAAATTTACGATTAATAAAAAATTATTACGACGCATTTTCACTTATGTGTATATTCAAATCTATGCATGTTTCGCATCATTTTTCATCCATATTTCATTTTAAATTAGAAAACAGCATAGGCCATTTTATAGTCAATATAATTTTAAAAAAGTAATTATAACGATTTGATTAAACATACGATTCGCATGTGTGTTCAACGAAGTATAATCAAAATTTATATATGTATAGTCGAGTATTTATGTGTAGTTTGATCTCATTTATGGATATAGTCAGACCTCTCAACCTTCCTAAATGCACGTCTTATGAAAAACCTCTCTAAATGCAAGCCTTCGCTTGGACCCAACTTATATAAGGCTACAAAGGTTATTTTCATTTTGCATTGCACGGCATTCAAAATTTCGATCGGTGACCGGGGGGTTTTTTTTTAATATAAATTAATCTAAAATTAATAGACTAAACTTTCATGTCGCCAAAGTTTTTAATTTCGAAGGCTTTCTTGAAAAGCATTTTTCTTGTTCAGATGATTTCGAGTTCTTTAACTTTTGAGTCAGTTAAATCATAAGGCATTATAAAATTATGTTGAGTTTAAACCTATCGGTAACTTACCAGGTACAAGAAAGACTTGTAACTGTAATAGCTATGTAATAATCCGTTGTCCATTTTAAAATTTGAAAATTATATAGTGTGTATTAATGATACCTTCCTAAATAATACAAATTTCAATTGATATAAATTTATCTTTATTGTTATCAATATGAAACTGGAAAAGATATTCTAGAATAGACCCGGGATTTACATTTTTATCGTAGACTTAATTGTATGTAAATTAATGAAAATTATTTGTACATTGTGTTCACGTTAAATTTTATACCTTTAGGTCTAATGCTAACCTGAAACTTCCAATTAGAAGAGATAATCATATAACTCGTTGAACATCAGAAACATGTGGGCTAGGTGCTGGAAAAAGAGCCGAAAATAACAATTTTTTCAAAATTTAGTTTTTGAGCTTAAGTGATCCAAAATTGACTCAGGAACATTTTTTACTTAAAGAAGAAGTGCTAATATCTTAATAAAATTTTATGTTATAAATAAAATGATATAAAAAACCTTATTAAATCGGATAAATATTTCCGGTATGTATAAATCGACGTAAATCAATGTAGATCATTGGAATTTATCGTAAAAATGTTGAGGTAATATTCCCTGATGATAAGCCAATCAAATTCACTGGTTTTAAAGTTCAAAATTAGTTTAATTTTATTCAAAGTTCTTTTCAAACTTAAGTTCATGCATTAAAATAGGTATCTTATTTAACTTAAATTAATAATATTTTCTACTCAGCAAAGGCTTATTAAAAATTAAAAAAAAATATTTTTTAAAAATTTTACTTAATATTTAACTGAACATAAAACAGACAGACAACCCTCCATTAGTATACATCATTGTGGAAATGTGCACTTATGGAGAGAAAAAAAGTTGTAAGTCTGAACTTCAATAATACTTTTTGCTATACTAATCAAGTTTTGTATACTTATAAATATGCACTTATGGAGAGAAAAAAAGTTGTAAGTCTGAACTTCAATAATACTTTTTGCTATACTAATCAAGTTTTGTATACTTATAAATATGCACTTATGGTTTATAATAAAACTCTTATATGATATTCTCAAGTATAGCTGAAATATTAGTAAGTAATCTAAAACTGTTATAATTGTCTAATATTAGTGATAAGGTGAAAGCATTATGTTAAATATCAAGTAATTTATAGTTTATATTACCTATATGCATAGCTCAGACAGAATATCCTAACTTGTAAGTAGTATTCTGAAAAAGATCCAGATTTGGTCATGGGTTAGATCTGGTGTTACTATCAGAAATTTGGGAGAGCATTAATAATTGGTCCAGAATCAGATCAGCAATAGTAAACAGAAGGGATATTGGATAAAATATAGTAGTAATACAAGATGAAATAGGTATAACGATAGGTAGATAGTTGTAATTGTAATAATTATATGTAATTAATAAATAAATAAATAAGATTGTTAAGCTGTCTTAATGATAAGGATATCGGGATATAATATGTGACAAAGAAGTAATAAGAATATATATAGTAAGTATGATAGTTTATTTTATCGTATAGCCATGTTATTGATGTCTATACTAAAAATTCTTATATTTGTATAGTTTACGTTATCACTGTTTATCATCTTTTTTTTCGGTCTTTAAAATAATCTGAAAAAAATGTTAATTAAAAAAAATATAATTATAAACTCACGTAGTTTAATTTGATAACGTAATTACGAATATGATATAAAGTATAGTTATCAATAACTACTATATGATAATACCGTTATTGTATAGGATTAAAAATATGCACGTGGGTATCAAATGGCAACATGTGATTGGCCATTACGCAGCCAATCATCTGCTACCGTTTGATACCCACGTGCATATTTTTGAAACCCTATACATAACTATATATAATGAAATCAGAATTAATAATGATGTGGTTTAATTTTTAAAGAGTTTAACAATAAGGTCAAGCACAGAGCATATATAAATAACAATACAATAAGAATTCTTAATAAAGCCATGAAGATGTATTTACAATAATTATATAAAGATATTAGAGTGAGAATTCGATGATTATAAGAGTAATATTTCAAGTATATAAGAGATTGAAGTCTGAAAGAACTTTATTAGTGGTCAAAATCAAGTTATTAAATACAAAATTTGATATATATAAATTAATACACTATTCAATTGTCAGATTATCTTTTCTTCTGTTGCTTATCTTATTCCTTCTATAAAACTCTTCTATCTATTTTTTCCTCCCAGAATGCCTTTGTTTCTCTACTTATTATACAGCATTCTGATAATAAATAAACACTTTTTAATTATTAATGATTATTGAAGATATTAGGTGACTATTTTCCCATTCTAAGTTTGACGATTTATACATACCACAGGCATTTACTGGAACCAATAAACTAACAATAAAAACAAGTCTAAGAAAAGGTTCTATTTGAATAACGACCTTAATAATAAACGACTTCGTGTCTTCAAGTTATATATAAAAGACTAAATATAGTAATATACCGTAGTATACTGACCAAAGTACCTCCCTTTTTCAGTACCCCTGTGCAAAGTACTCTGGTGCAAAACACGAGATCTCTATTAATTAAAAATGAGTTTTTTTAAATTTTTAAGCTGCTTATTGTAAGTGTAGAATATGTGTATGCTTGAAAGTTTTTTTCTTGCAATACAGATCTGCTATAGCATAATGTACCCAGGTCCTTTGTAAGTTTTTTGATAGGTAGATTGTATTGTACCCGAGTATTTTGATTAGTGCACTACGGTATATACAGAGTACAAAATAGAAAATGAATAATCTAATAATATATTACTAAAATAAGAAGAAAAAGAAAAGAAAAATTAAGTAGTATAGTTAACAGTTTGCAACAGATAATTATTATATAATGAAGACGCAAAAAATTTTTCACATGATGATAGTAACACTGGATCTATAATTTTTGAGATCTGTGTATATACAGATCCTTACAAAGATCTGTTCGGGTAATATCTGGTTACCTGATCCAATTCAAAATATAAAATAGTAAGGTTTTGAGACACAGCATTTATTTTGATTAGTTAGAATGATTAGAAATTTTTAGAAATGTAGATAGTCAAACAATATAAAAGACAAGCAAGATCATTGGAAATCTGCGGAAAGCAGATTTTTTTTACTGCTATTTTTACAATTCCTGGAACATCTAATAAAAATTGACCAAATAATTTTTTGCCCATTCATTAATTTCGAATCTAAATTACATTACACATATAAGCTTATACATTGTAATTTGATTAAGTAGAAATAACATAATTATGTTATTTCCACTTAATCTAGGTTATGTCTGATGACGGGATTATATGCCTGTCGTCATTCGAGTGACGAACGATTCGCGCTTGCGTCGTCAGAGATATATTAGTATTTGCTCCATCATTCGAGTGACGAACGATTCACGCTTGCGTTGTCATTTGAGTGACAAACAATTCGCGCTTGCGTCGTCAGAGATATATTAGTATTCGCTCCATCATTCGAGTGACGAACGATTCACGCTTGCATTGTCATTTGAGTGACGAACAATTCGCTTGCGTCGTCAGAGATATATTAGTATTCGCTCCATCATTCGAGTGACGAACGATTCACGCTTGCGTCGTCATTCGAGTGACAAACGATTCATGCTTGCGTCATCAGTGTCGTGATATATATAAAATATTTCTGAAGATTACACCACAAAGTTTTCTTTATCTCTATCACACTCATTTACATACTCCAAAATATACCATCGAAATAGGTAGCCTTCTGCCATTTTTCTTATAATATATTACCACACTTGGCTACCCCCGATCACATATTGTCAGATGGGTATATAACTTCATTTTTTCTTATATAATATTACTGAACTTATACACTCGAAGACATATCATTAAAGTGAGTAGATATCTACCCTGAAA
>CAJVPZ010001851.1:0-13572 GCA_910592135.1 Racocetra fulgida | reverse complement strand
TAATAAATAAGTAAATATTAATTTTACAACTTTTTTTAAAAAAAATTAGAATTTAATAGCTCCAATCCTATAATAAATACTATATATATTTAACAATTTAATAAATTATAATTTTTGTAATTTATAAAAAATATACATATTAAATATAGAATTTTAATTAGAATAACCAGTGGTGATCATCACTAGTGTATAATTAGCCAATATCAATAAACCAAAAAAGATTTTATTTTGTTTACTTTAGAGTTAGGGTGAGACCTGATATTTTCGCAAGGCATTAAATATATGCAAAATTTAGCAAGAAATTTTTTTTTAGAATGTTGAAGGTAGTTTCATAGACGAATTTTTGAATTATTGGCATTTTTTTAAAAAAAATCTTTATTGTTGTTACACCAATTGATTTGTATATTACACCTGATCCTGCAAATCTATTGGTTAATTATACACTGATAATGATCACTATCAGTTATGGTTACTAAAATTCTTAAATATAAATCTATTAAAAATAAATTAGATCTAGTGAAATTAATAAATAAAATTCTTGTTTTCTATAACTATATTATATAACCATATATTATATAATTATATTGGTGGCTAAAAATATTAATTGGGATGTTCTATAGAATAGGTGAGCAATATAAGAAATAAGCTTCACTAATGATTAGTAATCATTAATTTTTTAATATCAGAGTTGCGGAGTTGGCAGAATTTGTCCACCTATTCTATAGAACATCTATTAATTGTATAATTAGAAAGTGAATTTAATCAATATTCAAATATATATATATAATTAATTTATTATTATACAATTATATATAATTCAAAAAGGATCATGCCTCAACTTAAAGCTTGCTATAAAAAATGATAATTTTTTTACTTATGCCTCAAACTCTAATCACAACACACCCATGCCAAATGATAAAATTTTAAATAATTTACTAATTTAGTCAATTGTTAACAATTTTATCAATTATTGAAATTTCATCAAATGAAATTATTAATACTCTTTAAATATGTATTAGATTTGTAGTACAGATTTATTAAACTATAAATCAAATTTGAGGTTTGGGCCCCGTAGCTTACTGGTTAAGCTCCCAAACCCCCACAGACAAGGTCAACAGTTTGAGTTGAGCTGTTGGCAAATTTTGAATTTGCTACTGTAATCTTAAGAAGCTATAATCAGATGCAAAGCTCTATGCAAAGTCCAAGTGCAAGTACAGTCTAGGAATAGGAATTTCCAGAAGAAGCCCTAATTATAGAGTGCAGGCATCATGTGTGACAGCGATATCACAGAAGGTCTAGGTTGTAGAAGATCGCACAAGTTAGTCCTTTGGTTAGGGTGACTCAAAGGCAACACCAATATCTCTTCACCCCCATATTAGGCAATACCAACATCCTTATATCCAACTTGTGGGGTACTTGCTTAGAAGGATAATTAATGTATTGTGCACATTAGTTCTAATTTGGAAATAGTGCTGAGTACTTGCTTGGGAGAGTAATACGATACTACTGAAATTGGAATGGTAAGAGAAGCGGTGAATATATGAAAGGGCTGTGATAAAGGATTGGCCTTACTTGGACAAGAAGCACCTCTGGCAGCAGGGAACAACTATCTAAAGAAAGTAATTTCATAAAGGCAGGCTAGCTAATCTAGTACATCTAAAAGCACCAAGTTGGAGCTTTGATCATATCTATATGGAAGTCTTTGACAAAAGAAGCCAAAATATATCAACAATAATACAACACTAACTAATAATGAAGAATCAAGTTGGAAGTCAAGGTAAATTGGGATATGCCTTCTAGTAACATGATGCAAGGCCTACGGTTGGAAGTAGAACTGCTTGCCACTTAAGGAATTTCGTGGTGTTAGGCTAGTCTTTAACAAAATAGGTTATTAAAGTGGCTACACAATATGGTTCTGATAATACACCATATGAGGAAGTACAAATGGTTAGTTGGTACCACTATACCAGAAAAAGAATGTTAAGTTCTAGGGTAGACAAACCAGCGGCAGCAGCAGAGCTTGGCTTGAGATATGGGTTAATAGTACCTGGGCTAATAAGTGGGAGATTAAGGCATTTATGGAAAGAGATGATGCATGAAGAGATGCAAACTGGTTAAGGCAGTGCAAACTCAAGATAAGTTCTTAATCGACAATATAATACCAATTCAGTCATGTGGCGAACCTAACTAGACAGCAAGTCCTGGCTTGAGATACAAGGCTGTAGAAAGGCCACCTGCATCAATCATAGTTGCATGAATAAAGTACCTTAGTGGGAACTTGCAGTGAATCATGCTTGCATATATACCAAATTGGAAGCTTATTAGGAGCCGACACCTAACATACCAAATTAGAAATTATGACTAGTTGTGTGAAACATAGAGAGAATGTAGTATTACTAGAAATAGTTAGTTGGGAAGTGCAAAACTAGGTGAAACATGTGTGAGATATGTAACATTCTAGTAGATTTAGGTCATAGATAAATTAGTCTAAGTCTCTATAATGATGTGTTAGCATATATATAAAGGTTTTGTTGTAATAAGTATATGTTAATAAAAACCAGAGGTGTGATCTCATCTTAATATTAAAAAAAAATATATATATAAATCAGATTTCAAGATTAAGTGCAACATAATTAAAAAAATTCAAAACAAATATTTGTTTTGTCAAAAATTGCTTATTTCTTGAAATTTTATATAAAAAACCACTTTTGGTACTCTTAAAAAAATTTTCATTAAAAATTTTTCTATATAACTAGTGCTATAAAGGCTAGACTAATACTATCACAAATTATGAGTATTGAAGAATGACTATTGCAATTAGCAATGCTTTATTTTAGATCTTTTTCTACAGTAATACAAAATATATCTAGAAGAATAGGTTTTAAAAAACAAAAAAAAAAAGAAAAGAAAAAGATTGAAAATAAAAATAATATATATATATATATTACTTTAAAATTCTTTTCTTTCTTCTATAGTATATTTTTTTCAAATAAATGAAATAAACCAAGCAAGAATAATAATCTAATAAATGATAATAGTTATACTAAGGTTATTATTATAAAGATCATTTCTAAAATAGTTTGAAATTATAAAACAAAGGATATTTAAGGGTTAAAATTGTGAAACTATAAAAATAATATTTTTTTTTTTACTGCACAACTTTGTTTTAGCTCTATCATATTGTAGTTATGCTCTACTCCTCCTAAAAAAAAAAGAAAATAAAAAAAATTAAAAACAAAAAAAAGAAAAAAAGAAAAAAAAGAAGAAGAGAAAAAAAAAAGGTGCAAAAAAATAAAAAGGAAAATAAAAAAAAAGTGAGATGCTTGAGAACTTGCTTGCTAACTTGTAAAAGTTTTGCTTAGCAACTTGCTTTCTGATGCTTAGAGAAGGATCAAAAATTAGATGATTTCCATTTACTAAGAAGCTATATCCACTCCTGTCTGATTTAAACATTAGCCAATTAAATTTAATTATTATAATACATAACCTGATTAATTTGCAAACCCTCACCCCCTAAAAAATCAGATAATTTCTGTCCCTCCTCTTATTGTAATCTAAATATATTATCTGTATATGTTCTTTGTATTAAATTGCTAGTTGTTAGTAGAATTTAAGTAAACTTATTATATTAATGTGCTACATCTTAGTATGAATTATCCCTCTATTTGATGCACTGCACTCTAGCATAAACAATTTCTCTATTTGATGTGCTGCACCTTAGTGTAAACCATCTTCTTATCACCTATCTTGCTATACTTAATACTCTTCTATTTTTATTATGTGATTCCTGTACAACAATGTTGTTTAAAATAAAAGTATTAGTACCTGTAAATGCAGTAGAGCCACAGCATAACACTATTCTCATAGTATATATTTATTGAATAAATAAAATAAACCAAGCAAGAATAATAAATTATTATTGAAGGTAGATTATATTTGATAATATATAATATATATATATAATTTATTGAACTTGACCATTTTTATAAGCTTGAACTGAACTTGAACTGAACCAAAACAATGAGTTCAAGTTTAGTTTAGGTTCATAAATTTAAAGTTTAGTTCAGGTTTAGGTTCAAAGAACTGCAAAATTTAAAGTTCAGTTCAAGTTCAATTAAACTTAAACCTGAACCTAAATTGAACTGAACTAAACTTCAGAACACTAGCTAAAAGTAATGCCAAATACATAATAAGAAGCATCAGTTGCTAGAATAAATGCTTTTTGAAAATCAGTATATTGAAATATAGAGGCACTAATAAGTTAAAGGCCCTAATGTATTTGCAGAAAATAAAGTAATTCATCTTTAAGTTCTGAAACTGTTTTGAATAAGTTGTTATTATATTTTGTTTGTTGCATTTCTCTTGTTTCTGTGATTTTGTAGAATCAATATTTTTGTCATGTGAAATTGAAAAAGAGTTAGAAATTAAAAACCCTTATATATTAACTGCAAAACTGATTAATTTAATGATACTATGGCGATTGGATATTACATTTAACCTAGCCGTGCCTTATAATAAAAAAAAATAAGCATTATACTATATTACCCAAAAGAAATAAGAAAGTATTAGTGTACTAGAAGAGAATTTATACATTAAATGATAAAATATATAACTTTATCTTCGTAACCACCGAAGTATACTTGCCCAAACCAATTTATTCCACATTCTTTCGAAACCTGTCAATTCAGGTGAAAAGGGAGATTTATTAGCAATTGTGTTAAATGTTATTCTCTTCGGATGTGTGTCATTCCGTTCAGCGCAGTTCTGCTATTGAACCATTTTTCGCTATAATTAACTGATAATGCTTATACAAATGGGTGATAAAGCCATTAAATTTATCCCATCCTAGTCTTTTCGATTTTTTCTAATACAGCCAACTACCATTCTAATATATGGGCTTGGTGCTACAGAAAGGGGGAAATTGACAAATTTTTTAAAATTAATTTTTTTACATAAATTAATTTAAAATACAATCAGGATCATTTTTTATTTAAAATACAAAAGTAGTTGTATTAATAAAATTTTGCAGTATAACTTTTTAAAATTTATATTTTCTTATAGCTTATTATAAAATTTATAGCATAAAAATTGATTTTCCGAAGATCTTTTTTTATGTTGATTTCCCCCTTTTCTGTAGCACCTAGCCCATATAATTTAACTCATTACATTAACTTGGACAAAAGTAAAAGTATGTTTTTATTAGCATACCTCTGTAAAAAATATTCCGAATACTAATATTAAATTTAAATTCGTATTTTCCGTTCCTGGTTTTGCGCGATTATGTTTCGCAGCTACCCTATTTTAGAAAATAGTTATGACAAATATATCGTGATGGTAATAATCTATTGAAATGTTTAGATTGATTTCTTCATTTTTTGATTTTTTTTCATAAAAATTTTTATAGATTTAGGTTGACCATCGGTTTAAGAATGTTTCTGTTCAAATTTCAATTTAAAAGAATTTTTGAAACAAGATCTTGGCGCTCAACAGAAGTCGGTACCCGTATTGACCTGATTTGTATCTTGTCAGAGCTAATTTGGAATGCTGTCAAAACACGAGATAAATGCACAGATAGTAGTGGTCATATGACATTAAAATAGAAAAGAATCTTTTTTTTTGTACATTAAAAACTTTTTGGTTTATATTCGAAAATAATGCAACACTATTTGAAATAAAACTCGTGCTCATGAAAGATTTGATTCATTACATTAATATTTTTAAAATTGTTATATGTGAGAACTTTACTATTGACAAACAAAATAAAAAAAAAATAAAAAAAAATATAGCCGGAATTCGATCTAAAAAAAAATTTTCTGCTGCATTATTTATGATCGCTAGTGTAGGCATATAGTAACATCGCTCAAGAAAACTTATTAATGCACGAAGGTGGTTTCTTATGCACACTTTGAGAAATAACCGATTTTTACGAAAGAAACGTTTGTTTTGAATTTTTCTAGTAGTGTCACATTACATGACAATAGGTTTGTATTGAACAATTTTTTAAAAAAATGGCGGCATTTATTTATTAAATCAAAGTAGCACCAAAAACCTACAATTGGGCAAAAAATTTTTCTCCTTCAAATTTAATAAACCACTAATCCATAACTAATGTATATATAATAATATTTATACTAATAAATTCATATATCCAGTGTATAAAATCTGAATCCAAAAATATGTGGATCTTGTGCACAGTGCACACATAATTTATGTGAATATTGTCAAAATTTTGTGCGCCATATGTTTTTTATATATAAAATTTTTATAGAATAATTTGAAAATACATACAATGATTTATGTGCATTATTTAGCCCAAAAGTCTGTGAACTACGTTAAATTTCTAGCCTGAAACTCCTTAAAATATTGTGGGGGCTTATGTTGAAAAATTTTCATAGTTTATTATTAAATTGTAAATTTTTTTAGAACCTTTTTTGTGGTCTTTTTTTTCATAGTTAGGTTAGGGTTAGGGAGTAGTATTTATTAATAAAAAAGTATATGTGAATTTTAGTAGGTTTTATAGATTTAAAAAGAGACCCCAATTTTCAGCATCAGCCCCCACAAATATTATGCACACAGATTTTATACAATCCAATTAATCCGTAATCAATAGAAATACATATAATAAAATTAAACTAAATAATGTTTATGGCATAAGGGGCGTGTGTTAGCATTCAACATTCTTTTTGAAGTTTTCACTTTTTTCCTATTTTATTCAATTCATAATGCAAAATTTTCCTCATGTAAATAATGAATGGAATACTATTATCATAAACGTATTCCTTCAAATTAATTCCCTTATATTTTGAATAATGTTGATGGGCAGTTTTAGCATAGTCATCAACTATACTAATAACCTTGAAACCATCTGGTACTTGTTTTAATGCTGGCAGAGATTTGGATGAACAATATAATCGCATTCCTTCATTAGGGCGATTAATGAAAACGAACAGTTCTGTTTCGTCATTCAGTGGTGAGTGACTCAAAATATACTCATCTTTGAAGAAGTATTTATGTAATAAGGCTAAATTGCTTTTCTTCAACTTAAATCGAAGAAAAGTATCCTTGTCGCATAGCCCAATAAGTGCTTTATTCCATTTTTCGTAATCCAATTTTTTCTTTTCTTTTAGCATTTCAAGGTTAACGCCTTCGATTTTTTGCTGATATTGTACTTTGTCAATATATTTTTCAGCATTTGAATACATTATGCTAATATTCCGGGCTTTATCTATGCATTTCGATTTACGCAATTCAATCTTTTGTTTTTCGAATTGGTATTCATCAGGATCCATTATTTGAACAAAATTCTCTTTATCTATAATTCCTGCTTCATAAATGATTCGGAAATTGATAATAGATCTTTCCGATTCATTATCAATTTTCTTGTAATCTAAACCTAAAGAATCCAACTTCAATTTGCAATATCTTTCATCATCATCTTTGAATTGAATAAAACCACGATCTTTATCATAATATATTTTTTTGTCAAAATCTTCAGAATCCAGATTCAATTCTTCGGTTTCAAGAAATAAGAGCCAAAGACCGATATCATCTTTATTGATATCGAATTGATTATTCTTCAAATAAATGGTGAAAAACTCTGGATCATGTTCTTCAATCTTTGAAATCATGTGCAATAGAACTCTTTTGAGATATAATATTGGCGAAGACGGTACGAATTCTTTGATTGTTTCAAAGATTTCTTCCCAAGTCAAGTCCTTGTCAGAACAATTTTGTACTTCAGTGTCAGAACAATTTTGCACTTCAGTATATTCTGGCAGTTTCACGTCTTTGTGGGCGGATTGGGATTGGGGCAGAAATATTGTCCAATCTTCGTTCATTTTGAAAAGTATTTCAGATACTTGTCTAGAAGGCGACCAAAGGTATGATATATTTGTGAAAGTGATTTTAAGTGACCGCAATGTACGTGTGGTACAAGAAATACTTATAAAGTATATATAAGTCCTATATTAGCGGCAACTATGATAATCTAATATTGTGTCCCTTGAGATTTATTTGCGCGAGTAACACAAACCAAAAAGGAAATCGAATTTGTAAATAAACTAAGTGCGTAAAGATAGAAGTTTAGGGCTAGGGCGTTAACATTATAGGCTATAGCAATAGATTATATGCAAAATTTCGTTTCCAACATTTTTAATTAGTGCACAACGGTCGATTTAAACACCAGCGCGTGTTCGGAATTCATGTCGGGCTGATCCGGAATAGTCAAAATTTGTGCACTACGATTGGCCATCTCCTTTTTAAGGATTGTATTACTCGCGCAAATAGGTGTGCGCCTAACTTGATCATTAAGGAGATGGTCACCGTACGTACGTACGTATAGTTACACGACTTTGGCGTACATATAGTTACACGTTGTAAAAGTGCGAATAATGCACTGGGTCTAGATAATACAACTATACACTACTGTCAAACCCAAAACTTGTCGTCTTTAGTGTCACGTGAATAATGCCATACGTAATTCGTGATGTATTACAAGTGCCAAGAATTCTACCAATTCTACTAGTTCTAACCGTTCTATTATTTACTTCACTGTTATTAGTTTTTCATATGTATTAGTTATATTTGCTTGCACATCAATTAATCCATAGAATAGATCTAGTATAATCGATATATAATATTTTCCAGTCCAAGAACATGTATAAATAGCTCTGTTATTTTCTCTCGAATCATTAGTTTTCTCACATAACAAAGTAATAAAGAATAAACTCATATTAATACAACTACTTATATCTTCATATATATTTAGCGTTTGCCTCTTTCATAACTGCAAATCACTTGAATCCTCTTAAAGCGTAAATGCAATAAACCATATATTTTACTTAAGCATAAACACGGTATTGTTATCAATCATCTAACATATCCGTAGCTAAAGTAGAATCGTTATTGAGCTCATAAGAGGTAGCTTTTAGGTGTAACACTACTAAAACTGACTAAACTACTCTAACCAGAACACCACAACTAGTACAACCAAACCCTAATAGTGGTAAGGCAATGATCGAGGCATGGAAAGACATGTCCGAGCAATTTAATAGCTAGTGTGTGCCTTGTACAGTACTATACGTACTGTACTGTATGTACTGTACATACATACTGTGCGCTAAAATTTTTGCTGATCATTTATTAAGAGGGCCTGATGGGCCAATTGACCAATCAAATTCGTTAATTGATCAACATAGATAATTCCCCTTACTTGTTAGATAAACTAAAACTTGATCATGTGGCGGCTTTGCCGCCGAAGTTTATTATCTGTAAGTATTATAATATTATGGGTTTGTTTAATGATATTTAATTATTATAAGGCTTTATTAAGCTGTATAGATTGTCACAGATAATTGTGAAATTAGATGATAGTAAAATTTAAAGATCTCAACTTGAAAATATAAACTCTACCAAGATCTATCTACACTCTTTTACTATTATATTTTTCTAAAAATAAGCATGTTTTTTTGTATATAATGTTGGCTGTGATTATATAAAGTAGACCAAAGTTGATATAGTATAGAGATGGTAAATGATCTAAACTGGCCCAAATAACATATAATTAATTATTTGTTATTTTATGATTCAAATGATCTTAGAAGGTTATTTAACATATGTTAGTTAATAATTTAATACTTTTTAACCAATCAGAGTTGGTTGTAAAAAAAATTTTTTTTTTTTTTAATCTTCGCAATGTTGCGTGAAGGCAGATTTTATTAGATATTTTAGATAGTACGTTCTTGGTTAACAAGAATACATGTAGCCACATATGCAACTTTTGGTTACCTATTTAAGTAGTCTGCTTAAAGGTTCTACACTATATACTGTATCTGTAACCCAATTAAGAGATTAACCATTTAAACCCTCTAATGTCTCCCATCCTGTACCATCCACCACAATCATGCCAGTACATAACCTCATGCTGCTTCTTATTGAAGACTACTCAGATCGCATCTGCTATACTACTTGTACTCTAATTCTATAAATAATCTAGTAGGGTTCTCATACTACCAGGTTGCTCTAGGGAGGGTGTAGTACATACTCTTCTAATCTTTCTATATCCTATGTATTTTCAGATTAGACTATGAATACCTTCTGCAATACAGTTTAAGAGATACTTTTTGCCATGTTCTTTGACGATCAGTAATTATCAATTTATCATATTGGCAAAAAATTCAAAAGAAAAAGATGTAAAATTTAAAAAAACTCAAAAAGTAGAAGCATGACTATAGATGGGAGTGGGCATATAAGTGTCAAAAGGATACTTTCTTTACTAGAATTTAAGTGTTTTCAAACGATTCATTTTTTTTTCTTTCTTTCTAGTATGCATATATACAGTACAGTACATAGTATAGTATTATATAGTATATAAAAATGGCGGGAGTAAAAATGTCCTTTTGTGGATATTGCAAGTAAATTTTTTATGGCGATAGCTACATAACTGCAAAGGATAATTGCACCACGTAAAACAAATAACATGTTACATGGCCATATACAGTAAAGATGAATAGACCAAATTTTAAATGATTAAATACATTCTAACCCGTAACCCTAATCCTAACTCTAATATAAATAAATATTAAAGAATTTTTGCTGCACCACAAAGCTGGCACACATTCAAGTAATGCACCATTGATGAAACGTTTCATCATTGCAAAATAATTTCATCACCCATCATTAGTATATACTAAGCTTTACTCCTAACCAGTGTTTAAAATTTGATGTTCTCATGCTTTTTAAGAACATTTAGCAAATTTTATAAACATAAATTATTGAAAAATGTTCTCTATTTGAGAACATTTAACTGATTTTTTTAATATTAAAAATTTTTTAACTTTCTAATACTGAGAACATTAAAAATTTTTTGAATTCAAAAAATGTTTTTTTGAGAACATAAATCAAATTTGAATTTAAAACACTGCTCCTAACCCTAGCATTGTGACTCTCATGCGTTACGTATTTGTGCTAATAAAAAAGGATATTTTTGTTTTTTTCCTTTTTTGGTTCGTATCAAGTAAATCTGCTTTAGACAACCCCAAAACAGTAAATACAATGAAACTATATTGTAGATCCAGGGGGGAAGGAAATGACTTCCGATATGGTTACACACAAATATCAACCAATCATACTATAAATTTTGCCAGTCACCTGCACACCGGCCAATCAAATTGTAAAAAAAATTTGAGGGATTAACAGGGATTAAAAGAATATGTTATAAAGTGAAGTAAAAGCGTATATTCATCCGTTATATTTACTCGCGTTTTATCGATGGTAAGCTACCCGGGCTTTTTTAAAAAAAGTATTGCAAAATGTATAAAAAAAATTGTTTATCAATTGTGTGACGATCGGGTGACTCAGGTAAATATTTCCTAATTTGGGACGTTCCCCCTGGATATTGTAGATCATTTTGACCAAAAACAATACCGTATTCCTCCGAAAATAAGCACCCCTTTTTTGCTATAAGGTTGCTTATTTTCGGGTATAATCTCATCTAATAATTTGAATGACTTGATATTTTGTTGCTTATTTCTATTATATAAGAGGTGCTTATTGTCGGGTATATATGAATTGTAGGGGGTGCTTATTTTCGGGGGTGCTTATTTTCGGAGGAAACGGTAAATACAATGATTTCTAATTAGTTTTGAAGTTAGCTTTAGACCTGGGATTCACAAATTTAGTGTGGATCCCCATTTTTTTAAGTACGTACGTACGTACGCACGTACAAAGTCATGTGACGCATGCAATTGCTGTAGGTTTACGAAATACCGTGTCTATTTTAAAGGTATCTTTTCTAATTTCATATTGATAACAATCTCTGACATAAAGAAAATCATCCAATTATCATTTCCTGCCCCGAATAGTAAATTACTGTACATATTGGTCAACCATTTTGTTGAAAAAGTTGACCTGATTTAGGTTAGGCTTGGATTGATCTATAGTTAATTGTTTACCAGAGGCATATTTTCGGCGAACTCTACCAAACCAAATTAATTCAAATAGCCGAATATTGTCTATTACTGAGAAATACAAGGCTGTCGAATTTTTTTTGGGAAGGAATGTAGGTCTTATAAATCCATCACTAAGACACTAATTTTTAAATTCTAAAATTGATAACGGATTAGTACATATACTAGTATAGCACATGTCACTCTTGCACCTGGTAAGGTACCGATAGGCTTAATTCAGCATTACCTTATGATTTAATTGATTCGAATGTTAAGGAATTTGAAATCATCTGAACAAGTAAATACGTTTTCAAGAAAGCCTTAGAAATTAAAAGACTTTGGCTACATGAAAATTCATGAGAACACGAGTCTATTAGTTTAGATTAGTAGCAAAAAAAAATTCGACCGCCCGACAGAACCTCGAAATGTCAAATAACGCAAAACGAAAAATTCAACTTTGTGTGGCCTAATATAAACATTATAAGTGCGTATATCTCTTGTTAAATACAAAATGATACTTTCAAAGCATCTTCGTTGGCAATAATTGAAAAATTTAGAAAAATTATCAGTCGAAAAATTAACCATCTTTAGTCAGGTTCTAGGTATTTTTAATACTTTTTCGGGATAATTTTTGGTAAAACCCGCGACAAATATTTAAAACCACGATAGATATGTAAAACCCGCAATAAATATGTAAAACCCGCAATACATATGTGAAACCAACAATAGTCATGTAAAATCACAACGGCTATGTAAAATTTGAAATAGTCACGGAAGAAAAAAATCGGATTATTGGATTAATCTTTCAATTAATACAGTAATTTTAGTAATTCTATCAATATAGCGCAGGATCTTTTATAAATTATAAAAAAGCTTTTAAATACAACATAATATCTGCTGAAAGTGGAAATATTTTGGGACAAGATAATGCTATGAAAAACGACTAGACTATTGTTGATCTAAGATTAAGTGTTATAAAATGAAAATACAGTATTTAAGTACATATTTTAATAGAATGTCTTGCATTCATTATGTAGGCGAATATGGTATTAGAAGGTTCAAAAAAGTAGTGTTAGTTTAAATTGATGCAGCTTTTCCTGCATTATATGTGTCAGCACTAGTTTTCAAGATGTATATAAATTTTTAAACTTTATTGCATGCTTCATATAATCATTGTGATTTTTATATAGTTATTGCGAATTTGCATAGCTGTCGTGGTTTTACATGACTTTATGATTGTTGTGAGTTTCGCATATTTATTGCGAGTTTTATATACCTATCGCGGGCTTTACATATCTATCGCAGGTTTTATAAAAAATGATCGCAGATTTCACCCTGTCGTAATATGATTAAAATCTTGATTTTTTGCTTACACCCACAGGTTACTGGTGGCCTGTGGGTTGACCACCCGTTTCTACCTTGGTTGCCACAATCCAACCCGGGTCATCCGCCCACCCGTGGGTAAGGCCACGCAAAGTTAATTTTTCGTTTTGCATTACATGGAATCCGAAAATTGGGTCGGTCGGTCGGTCGGTCGGTCGGTTTTTTGTTTTTTTTTTTTTTTTTTTTTTTTTTTTTGTTTTTTTTTTTTTTTTTTGGTTTATGGCATTTGTGGTGGTGTGCTTGG
>CAJVPZ010001850.1:0-13575 GCA_910592135.1 Racocetra fulgida | reverse complement strand
TTTTTACAACAATGGTCTTTTAAATTTACTTTTAATCTAATTAAGTATATAGAATATTTTAATATTTATATGTTTAATTATTAGCTGAAAGTAAATTAAAAAGGTAATTTTTTTAAAAATTGCTTACGAATTTATCCTTATTCATTATACAACCAATCGTTCAATAACAAACTAATTCTTCACTACCCGAAAATACCCTAACACTTCAACAACTATAGTGTTTCCTTTTACAGCTTGGCATAGCTATTCTTTGAATATTTATTGGTTATTTATCTTATATAAAGGCCAAAAAACTATTTTATTTGAAGATTCATTTGTTATTCTTTATATCACTTAATAGCAGAAGTTTGTGTAATAGTTTATTAAAAAAAGACACCTAAAAATCAAATTGGTAGATATGATTTTAAACTTGTATCTTTTAAATTTATAAAAAAATCAACAAAAAGTTTTATATAATCTAAATTAATTTTCAAAATTATATAACAAAAAACATATTATAACTTAAAAATTAATTTAGAAAACCTTTTTAATATCTTAAACAAATTTGGTTCTTAAACAAATTTACATATACTGTACTCTGAAAACTTTAAATCTTATACTATGGTATTTATTGTCACAGATCATAATTTAAAATGAAATCTACATTTTCTATTTAACTTCCTAATTTTCTAAAACCCACTTATACTTGTTTAATATATTTTACTCTAATTCTAACCCCTAATTCTAACCTCTAACCCTAAAAAAAACATCACAAAAAAATTTATTTTTTGAGATTTTATATTATAATTTTATTTTAATCTAAATTTCATTTTAATCTGCCACATTCATTAATTAAATTAACAAAAACACTCAAAATACTTATTAAATTTAATCTTTGACTACTTTATATAACATGTCTTAACAAAAATTTTTTTACTACCAGCTCAATAATAACTATTATTCTAATAATAACTTTCTAATACAAACCAAAACCAACTTCTTAACTAGTTCCAATACTTTCCTGTTTCAAAAACAGATAACCTTTATCTATTCACTCAGTTAACAATTCAAACAATAAACCTTTTAAAACTATTTCTTAAAGATTTCTATTTTAGTTAAACTATTTAGCTCAAATTAATTTTAATATTCTAACTACCATTAGATGCATCTTAATAAGCTCTATAACTTTTGTTAGAAGCTCAAAAATAATTTACTTAGTAAGAAAAAAGTAGTGCTCCACTTTTATTTTATTTTAGAGCGATTACAATTTTATAAGTTGTGGTTTATTAAAGGGCTTATTAACCCGAAGGTTCTTACTTTTTAACCAAGACGAAATTACAGCTTTTACACTTCTAAGAAGCGCAAAAAGGCTTACTCATCGAATTCATTGAAACGATCTATTTTGTCTAAATGAAAGGGACTTTTAATCGTGACTTTACAGTAAGAGAGAGGACTCTTTACGTTTATTACTAATTCCTTTTATGAAGAAGGTTCCCTCAACTTTTTCTTGAATTCTCGTTTACACGTACTAGTTCATCGGTTATCAAGTTTATTTCTTGAGGCAGTTCAATCGATAAGCCTATTATAACGGAAGAAGTATCGTGTAGCGTCACTAAATTTTAGGTCACGGGATTTACGACGCAGTTAACTTTGGAAAAATATTTCAGTATTACAATATTACTTTTTAGCCCGTGAGTACGAATAATACGGATAATAATTAATATATAATTAATAATTAGATTTATTTTAGGAACATTTTGATAGTATACAAAAATTTCCGGAAGATGTAATCTACTTTTTTTTTTTAAGAAAAGCATTTTTTTTAACCGGAATTTAGAAAGCACGGTGGTAGTAATTTTTAATAATAATGATGATATTCATAAACTATATCAATTATAAATTATATAACGCATATTTTAATATATTACAAATAACGGAAATTTTCAAAGATCAGACCGGAAACTGCTTAATTAAACGGAAATCTCCGGCATTTTACAATGGATTTTGTGCACAGGTTTGGCTAACGGATGTTATGATATGCAACGATATTTTTTTGAAGCGTTCATTAAAACAATGCTTTTTTTACAAAAAAAAACGAGCCATTGGCAAATAATTACGTAATCAACTTACCCGAAAAAAATAAATTAAAAAGTAAAATTAAAAATTAAAAAAAAAAAAAAAATACAGTAAATTAAAATACGGCAAATTAAAAACAAAATTTGTGCTACCTATGGTTGTTTTAATACCAATGGTACGCTTTAGTAAAGTCATTTTTTTAACAAAAAAATCAATATTTATACGTATTATACTGTAATTAAACTTTTTAAAGTGTACAGTGTACTATACTTTATATATATATATATATACGTAATATACAGTATATATAATATATATTAATATATATGTATTATATCTGATATAATTTTTTTTTTTTTAATACATATATGCGCAAGTGTTTGAGAATATGTAAAACTTTCCAATAAAGTATATTTGATTCTAAAAACGTGAGCTTAAGTTTGAATTAAATCACATGTATATTTTTCTTTTGATTGCTAGTTAAATTTATTATCTCCAGTCCTAAAGGCGTGCATTTAAAGGGTTTACTGTATAGGAGAAATTCTAAACAACTAAATGCTTAAGTATTTATATTGATTCATTATAATTATTAGTCATTAATTATTAATCATTATTAATCATTAATCTTTAATTATTAATCATTATTAATCATTAATCTTTAATTATAATAGTAATGATCCAGACCTAAGAATTGTGGCCAGTATTTTGTTTAGGGACTTAATCGCATCTTTCTAATTACGATAACGATTCAAGATTTTGGGGTTAGACGTAGGTTTATAATTGGGGTCAAATCGCCACCTAAAAAAATTTCACATATCATCGTATAATTAATATATCGTGATTGTTAGAGATCCGCATGGGCTGGATCATGAAGAATCCATGGGATCGGGTATGCATGCATGGGTCAAAAAATTTGGGACCCAAAAGCCAATGGATAAATCTGATTGGCCAAAATTATAGATGTCATTCTTATCATTGACATCAAAATTACGAACTCGAGCATATTTGAATATTTACAATTTATGCAATTTGGATCCATGGATTGTATCCTGCGGTCATGGGCTGGGCTTGGATCTGGACTTTGAAATATCTGGCCAATGCGGAACCCTAGTGATAATTAAATCGTATGATCTGAAATTTTTTGGTTTAAAATCCTAAATTTCTAAGATTTCTAAAATTTCTAAGAGAGAATTCCTAAAAGAGAATTCCTAAAATAGATTTGCTATTTACTCCACTGGTATGGTAGTCACTACCAGCAAATATCTCAAAACGGAACTAAGAAACAGGGGTCAGATGTAGGGTCAGAAGTACTACAGTACTAAGTAAAATCCAAAACCTTGTGTAACCTAAAATCGGACCATTATATACATAACCCTAAATTTTAGTAAAGCTTATATTTGGTCACTGGTAGTATCATTTTAAATTTAATTTTATGAAGAAAAATCCAAAGAACTTAAAATTTTTTACAACATATATACATAGTACAGTAAATGCTACTACAGTATATAAAATAATTGCCGTAAATGCTACTATAGAATTCAAAAAAATCATTTATTATAAAATTTAATAAATTTTAATTTAATATATAATTTAATAATTTAATACAGTAATTTAATACAGTAATTTAATACAGTAATTTAATAATTATTTAATTATTTAATAATATGAAAACTTTAAAAAAAAGTGTATAAAATTTTTTTTAAAATTAAAAAAAGAGTTTATCGTGATAAAAATAGTTGATAAAAATTTTAAGGTTTAGTTAAAGCATAACGATAAAAGCCAAAGAGAATAAAAAAGTAAAGTATTAAAAGTTAGATACCCAAAATGTAACAAGTACGTATGCATGAGTATATGAACGTACCGGTGCCTTGAAATCATTAAATATGGTTTAATTTACTGTAATAACTAATAATTATGTAATACAGTGGCAGTAAGAAATCTTTTAATATAAATTAAATAAACGATAACGATAAAGTTTGACCAAGCAAATTCAATTTGTCCAGCTCAACCGCGGAAATTCGTAATAACGGAAGAAACTGCATTATTTAATACATTCGCAGAAAATGATAATCGATAATTGCATATCTAGATTTCCAGCACTTTATTCTTACATAATCGACGTCATATATCATCCCCGTATTTTTCATTAAAGTTAAATTGATTAGATGACATTGAAAAGAAACAAACAAATTAAGATCTACTTTGAAACGTAACGAGAAGGGAAATTTATTTTTATCGAAGACAACAAGGTAATAAAGGCAATAAAGGTAATAAAGAGAAAGAAGAATGATTAGATGTATCTTATCACTTATTATCACTTATTCATCGTTTCTAATAACGAATATGCGATTGGCAATGCAAATTCCAGAAGTGAAATTTATTCCCGCCCCAAGAAGATTCGTTTCGTTAAAAGGAAGGAGGCAAATACGTCACATATGCTATATCGATAATATTCATTGTTTCAAACAAGTTTTTGTAATGCTTGTAATGCTTGTGGAGATAATAACTTTAATTAAAAGTACGTATTGCTTCCTGTGGTATGTACTTCATGCCTTAAAAGAACACGGTTTTTCTGATGGCAGATTAATCAAAGACAAGATGCATGTGATAAAAGCCGTTTTTAGTTTACAAGGTAACTTATTATTTTATAAATAAGTACATGCACCAGTATTTTAGCGATCTTTTCTATACAATAATAGCTTTCTTTGTTCTTTCTATAATGATTCTGATTTAGCAAATTGATACTGCGTTACCAATTCTTTGTTTATTGGATCAGAATATCAAATTACTTTTTATTGGTAAAAACTTAATAGTTGTAATTTTAGCATAATTTTAGATTGAATGAATGCATACGATAGGATATTAACAGAATATTACAGAATATTACAGAATATTACATGATATTACAGAATATAATGCTGAAACATCAGATTTCCTTATAGATTTCCTTGATTTTTTTTTTATTTTTTTTTGATTTCTTTGAGTTCTTTGATTTCTTAAACTTGTTGATTTCATTGATTTCTTAGACTTGTTTGATTTCATTGATTTCTTGTTGGTTTAGATTTCGAAAGAATGACGATAGCAAAGAATATGTACGACAAAGCACAGGCTCATCTCAAAGATGTATCAAGATGTATTCGT
Organism: Racocetra fulgida; assembly: GCA_910592135.1. Classification (NCBI taxonomy): domain Eukaryota; kingdom Fungi; phylum Glomeromycota; class Glomeromycetes; order Diversisporales; family Gigasporaceae; genus Racocetra; species Racocetra fulgida. Next base: position 8,379 of record CAJVPZ010001850.1, on the reverse strand, counting down.
TACCGTTGTTTTAAATGAAATAATCGTTTTATACGCATGGCTTAGAAATTAAATCTGAGAGTCCACGTGTGTATGAAAAAAAAAGGTGCGTACATAAGTGTGTATATACAGTATGTATACGTATATGTATATATATGTATATATATATAGAGATATATATATATATTTTCTTTTTTTTTTCCTTTTTTTTTTTTTTTTTAGATTATGCAAAGATTTAGTATTGCGTATTTACGGTAGATGTTTGGTAATTGGCACACACTGTATATATGTATGCATATATGCATACATATATGCATACATACATGCATATATGCATATATGCATACATATATACATATATATATAAATACATACATATAAATACATATATAAATACATACATATAAATACATATATAAATACATATATAAATACATATATCATGTATATATGTATCAGATATTTATATTATATATATATATATATATAATATATAATTATAATTATGATTCTGACTGACATATGCACTAAAGAAATTTAAATTCCTACGTAGTTGCTGCATAATCATACCGAGTACCATACTTTTGTGTACTGTTACGCATCTGGAATGTTGGCGTATGCAATTCTTATAATTCACCAATAATCACAATTCGCGTAGGTAAATATCAATACGCCGTGAGAGTTCCCCTCAGACTTGTTAATGCAACAGAAGGTATACATAGGTATACATAGGTATACATAGGTATACATAGGTATACACAAGTATACACTGGTATACAGTGGTATATACTGGTATACACAATGGGGATACAAATAACTATGTACGTACAACATACATTTTGTTTGTTTGTTTTTAACAATATAACTATAAAAAAAAAAAAAAAAAAATTACTAACCGGTGAAAAAAAAATGTTACGCCAAGATTATTAAAGATTATTCGAAAGTATTTTTATTTATTACTTTTGTGTACTTTGTAAATATTAAATTAATTTATTACAATTTATTACTCTTGTGCTATTTAGTAAAATTTCGTCCTTGGGGTACTTGCATGTATAACATATTAGCATACTGACATATATTGAATTTTCGGTTACCCACTTTTGGGAATTCCTGCACGTCAAGTTTAATACCGTTTGCTTGTTACCAGGTTTGTCTAATAAGTTAGCGCGTACCAGCTACCAGGAAATGCGATCATCATGGGAATGTTTCATCAGATGAGTTATATCAAAATGAGTATATCAAAATTAGTCTATCAAATGAGGCGTATAGGATTAATCTCTGTTTAATCTAGACCTAGGAAAAACTTTTAAAAAATGTGCATCTTGTGACCTCAAAATTCTGCAGTTCTTTCGCATAGATGTTTAAATTTGCGCTTCTCATTGGATATTTAACGCATGCAAGCATATTTCACGCGGAATTGGTGAAATTAAATGTGCATTGATTTATAGGTTTACCTATCAAACTCAATCGTATTGAAATAACAAATTTAAAGTTTTGTTGCCATATATTAAAACTTTTCGTGACATTAAAAGTCAGGAGGTTCAAAACATGATGTAACCTTTTAGATTGTGCAATACATGATAAACACTGGAGCATATAAGAGCATACAATGAGCATGGCAGCTTCCATTATACTGTAAAGCATTTAGACGTCCCAGGTTTAGTATTTTCCATATTACCTAAGATCTGTTCTGCAAGGTGCATGAACTCGTACAATGTTCATGTGTAAAAGACAACTCCCCGATTGTATTTGATTATATATGATTTATTATATTTGATTGATATTATATTTGATTATTATATTTGATTATTATATTTGATTATGTTTGATTATTATGCTTGATTGTATATTTGATTATGTTTGATTGTATATTTGATTATGTTTGATTGTATATTTGATTATGTTTGATTGTATATTTGATTATGTTTGATTGTATATTTGGTTATGTTTGATTGTATTTGACGATTGTCTACATATAAATAGTACAATTGTTCAAAATTTTATTCGACACTGTTTATCCAAGAAGGCAACTAACAAAGAAAAAAAATTTACATTATATGTAAACAATACCCCTGTTGTGTTAACTTTGCTAACTCTGTTAGCACACCATAATATTACTCTACAAAGTTATCGTCATTATCATCAGTTATAGTTATCAGTTATAATTATCGGTTATAATTATCGGTTATAATTATCGGTTATTATTATCGGTTTTTATTATCTGTTATCATTATTCTTACTGTAATTACTGTATTATTACTGTAATTACTGTATTATTATCGGTTATCATTATTACAGTATTATTATTGGTTATCATTATTAATTAACTACCTAATAAATTAAAAATCACATGATTTATATAAAGCTTACCGGTTTTAGACTGAAGAATTATTGTTTATAGTTAGCATTATTATTACGTTAAAGAATTCCATTATTGTTATAATCATTATTATAATCATTATATTATCATTATTGTATTATCATTATTATACCAGTATATATCATTATTATATATTATTATATATATCATTATTATAATCATTATCATCATTATTGTTATCGTAATCTTATCAAATTATCAAATTATCAAATTATCAAATTATCAAATTTTATTTATTTATTTTATTTTATTTTATTTTATTTATTTATTTTATTTATTTATTTATTTTTAACAGCACATATTACGCATTTATTACATATCGATATCTATTACGCATTCATTACACATCTATTACACATTTATTAATCAATTATTTTGATATTAATATTTAGGAATTTAATTAATATATTTAAATCGAAAAATGTAATTTCTGCGAAACAGTATAATATTTAAAACAGGTAATTCAAACTAATTCAACTAATTCAGTTAAAGTTCGAGAATTTCTTCTAATATGACATAAACATATATAGCTTTCATAATATATGTTTCGCGAACGTTGCACGAGAAAAGTCTCGCGGATGTTGTACGAAGGTCTCGCGGACCACGTCACACGAAGATCTCGCGAACTGGGTATTGTATTGTATAATTTAGACAAATAGTAATACAAAGGATGATCTGTTTTTGTTTGATTTCAAATTTTACTATATTATATCATCTAAATTTATTAAATTTTATTAATTTATCATTTTAAAAACTTAAAATTTATTATGTTTTAATTATTACTCTTTTTTTTTTAGATTTTTAATTTCGACTAATCGATTCTCTTCTTTGTTCTGATTTGGGTTATTTGTACACTTATTTACTCTCCTATTTGCTTTTATCGAAAAAAAGAGTTAATATTCCCTAGTTAATCGATTAATCGTAATTAAGTTAGCATAATTGTATAATTGTATAATTGTCATATATAATTGATATATAATTGATATATAATTGTCAGATATAATTGTCATATATAATTGTCATATCAACACTCACCCAACAACAATGTATTCATCTGATGTTCGTTTAACCAAATGTACTTTTTTATATAAGCATAATAAATTTACGTATAATTTTATAATTTTTGAAATTTAAAATCCTGCAGCTGTCACTTCATACAGATCTATAATGTAATTATTTGAGTCATATGTAATTTAATTAATTTAATTCATTAACGTTAATTTTAATTAATTAATTAATTAATTAATTAAAAATTAATTAATTAATTAATTAATTAATTAAAAATTAATTAATTTAATATTAATTATTATTCTCTTTTTTTTTAATATTAATTATTATTCTCTTTTTTTTTAATATTAATTATTATTCTCTTTTTTTTTAATATTAATTATTATTATTTTTTTTCAAATATTCAACAAATAATTCAACAAATAAATTCAAATAAATTCATTTTTAACAAATTCATTGTGTGGTACAATTAATACTCACCCATGTATGCTCGTGTAATTTATATAATTTTCTATCGAAAATTTTAGAGGTTCCTATTAATGGGTTTGCATGAATGCCTTATATTTTATCCAGTAAAAAAAATGAAATGCATCTCGTCTTCAAGCCATATTGAAACCGTATTGAAGCCGTATTGTACATTATTCAATCTAAAACATAATACATCTACACAATGTACGATGCATTCTCCTTTATCTTACTTGTTACGGTGCGCTTATCCTTGCATATTTTCAACGGGGGCTATTGCTTAAATTCGGTCGCATAGATACCGTGACATCATGTTCGTACGTACTCGGAAATTAAATAGTGGAGATTCCGAGGAGCTGGCGCGTATAATATATATCTCTCTAAATGGATGTCTCTAAGTATTACAAAACTTTGAAAACTCGAAGGTTCCCTTAAAAAAAAAAAACATACTTATGATTAAATATATATGTAGATGTAGAGAAACAAACCGGCGTTAATTTAGCCTTTTTTGGTTCTTGAGGCTGCCACTATTGTTTGTTAATCAATTCAATTATTTTATCTATTAAAATACCTATATAAAAGGTTCGTTTATGTCAATTCGATTTTTTTTTGCGTACTCTTTACGTTTTGTCCATTTTCTACGTATAAAAAACTTGTGCTGGTTTTTTTTTACAATAGATTATATATAAAATATTATCTGATTTGTAAATATATTTTTTACTCTCCTTTTCAGATTAAAAAGTAAGTACTCGGAATTTTAGAGGTACCTCAAAAAAATTTTTTTTTCTGGTTTACCTCAAAAATTTCTATTTAAATTTCTATTTAATGCTAATTCTTTTTTTTTTATTTCTTCTTGACTTTTTTTTTTTTTGTAATCTAATCTCTTTATTAGAATACGAAATAATCTCTTTCTTTGTTTCATTCTTTTTTTCTTATAAATGGATTCAATTAAGAACAGTAACAACCTCGTTCCCGATTATATCGAAGTAACCGGTGGATCTTACATGCAACACCAACGTCCTTTAAATCAAATTACCACTTCCCTACCAACCCCTCCAATCATTACCACTGCCTACAATGGAACCAATGGTAATGGTGCTGGTGGTGCCATCACCCCCCCACCTGATTCAAGTCGGTCTTCCGGTGCTCAACCTTTGCGAATCGCTCCTGCTCAATATTCAAACATAATTCCAACTAATTATGTAAATATATCCAACAATTTGGCCGGTTTGCCCGGTTTCCAACTCCAAAATATTGCTGCTCAATGTTGTTTGCCAAATCAACAACAATATTTTGCTAACGATACCAGTAACCAAAATAAACTTGTTTCGGTCTCTAAACCAAATATTCAACCTAGCCCTCCTTGTGATGCTAATAGTTCCGCTCGTCCTCCTTCGTTACAACAACAACAAGAACGTCCTGAATCAATTGTATTTTTGTATCAAATCCCAAATGATTCAAAAATTTATCTTGTTAAATGTGTTGAGGTTTCTCAACTTTTGGACACTGATTATCATTCATTGGAAGGAATTTTGCATAATAGATCTCAACCGCAGCAACAAGTACAACAAAATTTAAAAAACCATTTACAACAACATTTACAAAACCGTTTACAACCACAACCTTCCCAACAACCTTCTCAAAATCTCGCTCTTTATCAACAACAACAAATTACCCTTCAACAAAATCAAATTAGACATCATCCTTATCAACCACGTCAATCTCCTAAAGAATCCGTTCATAATACCATTGGTGGTAAAAATGTTAAAACTCCTGCTCCTAATAATTTTCAACAAAATCTCAATAATCAAGATATATCCCAATTTAGTGTTGATATGAACAACGCTGGAAATTTCGATATGATGATCCCAATGACTGCGCCTGGTGCCCCTTACATGGTTACACCATCAGCCACCCCAACCATGAGAAATGATCATCTCGGAAATAATATGGAGTTTTGTGTTACAAGCTTGTTGGCTCAACAACAACAAACGATGAACGGAATGCTTACTGCTGCTACCATTTCAACGCAACAGCAACAACAAGTTTTTGATGCTCAATATAAAAAATAAATAAAATAATATTCTACGTATTATGTTTCTTTTTTTTATATAACATTAAGATTTGAAAATTAATTTTTGTATCGCATCCATTTTCGCCATAAATAGAATTGGATGCATCTATGTGCAAATCTTATTTTACTTATGCGTAGACACGAGTCTCGAATCCATTATTTTATGTTTAATTGCAAGTCTTTACCAAAACCTTTGTCTTTTTTCACATGCACTTGTTTTAATTATGCACAATAAGCCTTTTTTTTTTTTTTATGTCTTTGTGGATATGAGATAATCATATGTTCCCATTGGTTCTTTTGTGGGATTATTTTCTGTCTTCCTTTTTTATTTTTATTTATTTTTTTTTTCTGCGTTGATCCATTTTCCCAAAAAAAAAACAAACTTGATCTTTCTAGTTTATTACTCTTATATACTCTTATAGGAGAGTTGATTTTCAATCCCACTCATCTGGTTTCTTGATCTTCACTAATTTCTAATTGGTTTTTTTTTTTTTTTTATTAATATTCGTTTTTTTATCATATTTCGTTTACTTTCGCTTTCGTTTTTTTTTTCTTTTATAACTCACGATGATAATACCTCACGATGATAACAACTCACGTTGATAATTTTATATTTTTTTCTTTGTCGAACCTGAGTATATACAAAACAGGATAATTATCCTTTCTATCTAATATCTATATCTGTAGAAAAAAAATCGAACGCAGATTATTTATATCTCGTATATTTAATTCAATTTATGAATCAAAAAAACAAATGAAAAATTCCAAGAGTTTTGATTCCTTTTCAAAGGAATCTTGAGACTCTTGTAAATATGGTATGCCTTTATATGGTACGCCTTTTTTTTTTTTATAAGCAATTTTTACCTTTTTTTTTTTATAAAAAAAAAAAAAACAAAAAAAAAAAGAGATCTTTACAATAAAGATCTCAATTCTATTCTTCTTTTTCTTCTTTTTTTTCATTTCTCTTTTTTAATTTTTCTTCGGGGGGCAAATAGTTGTTTTTTTTTCGTTTTTTTATGAGAAAAATACGTAATAAAGATTTTTCTCTTTATTTGGTCTGTGGTCAATTTAATCAGACCTTATGAAAGTTTTAGAAAATTGATATTTTGTATTTTCTTTTTTTCCGCTGTTTCTTATTCGCGTATTGCCCATTATTATTTTTCTTTTTCTTATGTAATGGATGTATATATATATATATATATATGTAGTGTAAATATATTTTTTTTTCTTTTATAAAACTGTCTATATCGTAATTCCATATCGTGTCGTGTCGTGTCCATGTCGTGTATTTACTGTGTTTTTTTTTCAAATGATTTTTATTATCAGTTATATCAGTTATATCAGTTATGTTTTTTTTAAAAAAAATGATAAGCCAATGATCAGGCTTGGTTTAATATCAACTCAATCGCGACAAAGTATTTAATAATAATACATAGTTAGAATGCAGGTACTAAGTAAATTAAACTCTAAAAATGCAAGTTATATCAAATTTAATTACATATTACTATCTCGATAACCCTTAATTTCATTCTCTATATACTTGCAACCCAAAAATAAAAGGATGATACCCTATCTTATGACCTTATGAGTTTATCCCTCTTCGACTTACCCTAGATATAAGCCTAGATTAAGCTTTCCCACTCTTTTTCTCCAAAAAATTCTCAACCTTAAGCATAATCTCAAATGTCTCAAATGTAATAAAACATCCCAAACCCACAATCTTTATCTTAAGCGTAATCAAAACTCCCAAACCCCGGGGATTTTCTTCGACGCGGCTTATGCAATAACGATAAATGTTAAAAAAGTATCGATATTGATAGAGTTGGTGCGCATACATTGATTGTACAACCTTATGAATGTGCTAGTTTCCGGGAATATCCGTAACCAATCAGATCATTAAAGCATGCACACGCACACACGCTAGATATTTAAAGAATACATAGGGCCCTGCTTTATCAAGATCGATACTTTTGCGAAGATGCTAATGTAAAGTTTTTCCCAAACTTTACCGAACTTGGTTAAGATTGACAAATATAATTGATCTCAAAGCGATAGATCGATTTGACTGATTGAAAATTTTTGTATTGTCATAATTAGCATATACAATCAACTCAATGCACGACCTCTAATTGCAGGTTTATGTTTAGTCAACTAAATGCAGCCTTTGTTCTCGAGAAGAACTTGAAACCCTTTTGTTTTCTTTAAATGCAAAATTTCATCGTATGATTCTATCATGTTAAATTTTAAATTTGTCGTATACTAATAATTATTATATAGCAATATAATTGTAAAAAATATCATCCACTCAAATTTTTTCATAAATAAATTCTCGTCTTATGACTTGAAAAAAATTTTTTTTTTAAAGCAACATCTCTTTATTTATCTATCTATTGATTTTTTTATAAGTACTGTATTACAAATTTATATATTATACTATACAGTATATATTATATAGTTTTTATTTAGTAAATTT
>CAJVPZ010001849.1:0-13575 GCA_910592135.1 Racocetra fulgida | reverse complement strand
ATAGCTATTATTAGGAAATGTAAATTTCTTAGTATAGTTTAATTTCAATAAAAAGAGCAAAATAGTTGAATTATAAAAAAAAAAAAATTTTAATTATCAAAAAGTATAATAGTATAAATCTGTCACTTTGCTCCAAACAATTATATAATAATTTTAATAAAAAATCACTAGCAAAGTTGCCAAAAATTAAAAAAATTATATAAAACATCAAAAACTTATATTTTGTATAATTAATAAAATATTACAGTAGTTTATAATAACAGATCATCATGACAACTCTATATAAATAGCCAATCAAAATTTAGTATGTGATTATATAATATATTATTTATTATTATTCAATAAAAATTTTTTACAAATTTTATACCTTTTATAATAAAAAATACAAAAGAAAATTTTTAAACTCTAAATATGATTGGCTGCTATATGTAGAATCACAATAGAAATATATCTCTATTGTCTTTTTGCCTAATTAATAATTAATAAATCTTTATATTCACAGTGGAGAACAGTATATAATATCTACTTTTTATTTTATTATTAAAAAGATGTTAAATTTAGATAAAGCACTATAAGACATCTAACTTTTTATTGGCGTTATATTACAGAATCCTGACACTTAAAATCTCGATGCTTAAAATCTTGATAACAAAATCACAAAACACAAAATCTTGACAAATTAAAATCTGACAGCATTAAAATCCTAACATTCAAAATCCTGACATTCAAAATCTCGACACTTTCAAAAACTTAACAGAATTAAAATTTTAGTTTGAGATTTTAATTCTATTAAGATTTTAAAAGTGTCAGGATTTTAAATATCAGGATTTTAAATATTGGAATTTTAATGCTGTTGAGATTTTAATTTGTCAGGATTTTGTAATTTGGGATTTTGTTGTCAGGATTTTAAGTGTAGGAATTTTGAGTGTCGGGATTCTGTAGTATAACCATTATTAGCTTATGCATGTTTATACATGTAGATCAGTAACAAATTTTTGATTTATATATAAAATTAACAAAATTTAAACTGTTATAACACTGTTAAAAATAAAAATACTGTAAAAAAAATACTCTTACAGAAATATAGTTTGGGTTATAAACTATTAATTTATAAGAGTTTTTTGATTTAATAATTTTTTGTCAAGTTATATCATTTTTAAAACAACTAATAAAATTGGATATCTTAAGCTGTTTGTCATTGTATATCTTTGATTTCAAATATCTTAAGATTTACTAACCTAAATTTAATAATTTAAATACTATTAAAACTAAAAAAATCATTCTATAATATTAATAAAACTCAACAAATTTTAACTTAATAAAAATTTTTTTAATTTTTAAAAAATATTTTTTATTTGTTATTAATAATAAGGAAAATTTTATTTTAACCTGTGTCAAAATAACCTCATCAAAATTTTAGGGTTAGTGTAGACCAGAATTACGTTGATGCTGACTGGGTTTTTTTAATATAATCTCCCAATCACTATATCAAGATCACAGGAGGATTAATTAATAATACCCTGACCATATGTAAATAAGCGAAAACAAAGTTTCTGCTAATCCCCAATGAATCAGTATATTATTATTACTAAAACCCGGTGTTACATGGGATTTTGTCACTTGACCCAGAAGGATATGTCTAGCTATAAATCACCTAATTACGATCCTAATATAAAGATATTCAAAGATCAAACGCTAATCTTTCAGATCTCACATAAGGAATTTTATGTTATGTTGTGTTATTTCTTTATCTCATGCATTCAAATCTTTTCACACAACATTCATCAGGATAGCCAAAGATAAAAGACTACCAAAAAGACCAAGATGTTGTGAATCGTAATTTAGCAGAATGTATAAAAACCCTCACCTTCAACCTTAAAGAAAGATAGACTTCGACTTCTTTTATTTTTTTTATTTAATATATATTACTGTATTACTTATTTCATCTACTTAATAAAGATAATCGTGTCTTCATACACGATAATTTGTTAACATTATAATGGTCTTGATCACGTGCCTATCGTGAAGATACTTCACGATCGATACTTACTCAACTAATAAATCCATTACGAGTATTATATCATATAATTAACCCCACAACTATTATATCTCCATATACAATAGTTGCTTTGTCTCTTTCAACAAAGCCTTAATAAACCTCTTTGATAAGTTGTGCAATCGATGCTTTTATTCTTTGCCAAGTCATAAGGTCATAGTCTTCTTACTATAACCTGCACGTCTACTGAACTTCTATTAAAAGGTGAAGTTCGGGTGTGACACCAGGTCAAAATAGAATTTCTCTTGATATTTTTTGTATAGCCCATTGTAAAAATAGCAATCCTCTTTTTTATAATGCAATGTCTTATCTTTATGCCAAGTTAAAGATGTAAAAAACTTAATTAAATACTGTAGATATGTTTAATGCTGTAATGTAATAAAGTTATAATATTTAATTTTGTAATACAATCTATTTAATTCTAAAATTAACAAGATTATAATCATCAGAATTAAAAAGATTTAAATTCTGTTGCATTTCTCAATTTATATGTAGATTATTATTTAACGTGCGTCATTTTGTAAAGTTGATCGGTATATCACATATTCTTTTTATATATGAGTGTTGTTAAAAGAAACCCCGAAAATTTAAATAACTTATATTTAAATTTTCGGGTTTTCTTTTAGTGACATTCATATACGATACTACATATGGCCCATTTTTTTGCTAAAGTCTAAATTATAAATAATAAATTATAAATAAGAAGTAATAAATGTTTTCACGGTATAATCAACCTCTCTAAATGGGTGGCCAGAAAATCTTGTATTTAAAAATGTATTGCATTTAAGGGTGTTATATGAGTTGGGGCCAAATAAAGCCATGCATTTAGAGAGATCTTTCATAGTCTATACATTTAGAGTATTACATATTAACTATAATAATATCTATTATCACGGACCTACAGTTCTGCAAAGTCATATAACAAAATCTTGTGCATTATCTGTAATATCTTATATAATCAATAATGTAACTACTTTCATAACTTAATCTTATCCCTAATGATAGTTAGCTTTTTATATGAGAGGTGGTCTAGGAAAACATCAATCTGGAAATTAAAGAATTCTCATTTTTATAATATTGTACATAGTATTTATTGTCGGAAATCGGATGATAATCATTTTGATGATCAATTGTATTTTCCTGGACCACCTCTCATATATTTTATATATTTTTTACGGCCAATAGAATCTAGGACTGGGTGAAACCCGCGTTGTAAAATTAGTATAATCCACCCGATCACTATATCAAGATCACGGGAGGATTAATTAATAATACCCTGACCGTATGTGAATAAGCGGAAGCTTCGTTTCCGTTAATTCCCAACGGATCAGGATATTATTACAAATCCGCTACGTAGATCACGTAGCTATGTTTTTATTATGCAAAAGCGAATTTCACCCCCATGTGATCTACGTAGCAGATTTTACTAATTCACAGCGCAGGTTTCACCCTGTCGTATTTTTTTTATTTTTCTTTTTCATAGTGAATGTGGGTCGTATAACAGTGTTATACGCCAAATACACAAACTCACGTTATAACAGAAAAAGAAAAATAAATCCGTTATTGGATGTTCCGCATCCAATAACAGCGTATCTGGTTTTGAATTTAATGTGCTTGACAACCTGAGCCTCTTCGGGGCCAAGGTTAGCACATTAAATTCAATGTCAGATACTTCTTTTATTTGTCATCCAAAATGATCATCCCGTGGTCCGAAGGATCACGGTATTCTCTTCTGCCAAATAAAACTGTTATTGGATGCGGAACATCCAATAACTACCGGTATTTATTATACTTCCCCCACTCATGAACTATTTTGTTATTAAACTTAAAATAGATTTTCAAAAAATTTTCACAATTCATTTCGAAAACAATTTTGTCTTATTAAATAGCCATATATTTGTCCTATTTATATGTTTATAATACGCACAAATATTAACATTTGTTCTGTTTCTGTATACAACGAATATATATATGTGTATATAAAATAAATTCTTAAACCAAATAAAGTTTATACATAAAAAACCATCAACAAAATAAAGAAAAAAAAAATTAATAAAAAAATTTGAGGGTAAAAATATTAACATCTGTAATAATTGAAATGCTGGAACATTCTATCTTAAGTTACAAGGGCAAAAGACTCGGGCGAAAAGGGAAGAATAATGACAAACATGTAAAATGACAGTCACTGTATATAAGGAATTGTTGCTCAGAATGTCAATGTAGCAAGTCATTGTGACTGCTTATCCTTAATGAGCTTTTGCAATAAGTTCCAACAATTCAAGAACATCTAGTCACCGCCGCTTCAGCTATTTTGTGAAACAACATATAAATGATTAATAATTGTCATTAATAGTATTCACGTAATTTTAAGTACTCACCTGCGTATCAAGAATCATGCGTTGTTGACCAAGAAATGATGTGGGTCCTTGTCGTTGCAAGAACACATGATCACCTTGAATACGTCGGCCCATACTGAACCAAGCACTTGTGATCAAATTCATCTCTTTAGCGGCACGCTGTCTTGCCTCTTCATTAGATTGCTATATATCAGAGAATAATAATGGTTAAAGCAGTTATGAAATTAATAATTATAAAGTGAATAAAGCGGTTCAAACCTTCAGACGGGAGATTTCTTCGGCGTAAGCTTTCCTCTCAGCCTCAATTGCGGCTTCACGACTCTTATAATTGTCAATTATTTCATGCTGTCCTTTAACGAGCTGTTTGGAAGCTTCAATCTTTTTGTTTTTCTCCGCGATTTGTTGATGTAATTGAACATTTTGACTCTTAAGATCATCCTCACTCATGCCTTCCAAATTTCGAATGAAGGAATTCAATTCCCTAAATTTTATCAAATTGTTAATATACTACCTTTATATAAAAAAAGAATGCATTAATACGATTATTTCAATCTTACTCATTACGATTCTTCAATTCTTCCTTTTCTGCCTCTAATTCTTTAATTCTAGCTTCCAGAGTTGCTATATTATAAAACGAAATAAAATAAACATATGTTGCAATTTTCTTTTTATTTGAACTTATTTAAGCTACTAATGAATTATGATAAATATATGCACAATACGTACAATCAGACTTGATTTCATCTCCTTTTTCTGCTTGAGTAAGTTTGAGCTGAGTCTCATAAAGTTTTCTCCTAGTTTCCGCTAACTCTCTGTCAATGCTCTTTCTATTTTCAGGTTTATCAGTACTATAATTAAAATGATGTATTAAATTATGAAGTTAACAGTTCTTATCATTACTAAACAAAAAGAACTTACCCGTTAGCAGTACTGCCGTTTTGATGTGTCCGTAATTCACTTTCTAATTCTAGTTTTTCTTTCTGGACTTTGTCATAATCCTTTAAATTTAAAAGTTTTTACACGTTCAACAATTAAAGATAAAATTTTAGACTATAGAATGATCAACAGAAGATAATAGTTGTACCTTTTCAAGTTTAGCTTTGGCACGTTGGGCATCCTCCAACATGTGGTTTAATATTACTAATTCTGCATCTGCATTTCCATCCGCTGGTTTACCTTCACGCACCCTTGCTAATTCTCGTTCAAGTTCATTTACTCTCAATCTCAAGCCAGTCATTGTGTTTCCTTTCAATGCATCAGAAATTTCATCGCCAATAGATTGATCAACATTATTTACTACTCCGTCTGGTTTATCATTATCATCCTCTAATTGTAGTCGTTCTCCTATGAATAATGAATATGTTTAGAAAAAAGTATACAATATATCAAAGCCTTGTTCTCAAAAACGTACCATCACCCATTTCAAGTTCTCTTACACGATCTTCCAATAAACGTATGCTTTCCATGTCACGAGATTGTGCGATTTCATGAGCTTCTATTTTTGTTCGCATATGTTTATTTTCATATTCAAGTTTATTATTTTGAGTGATTAGTTCCGCCTTTTCAACCTGAAGAGCATCGATCTGCTTCTTATAATTTTCCATTAAAGACTTGTAAGCGGCAACCTTGCGATATTCGTCTTCTACAACTTGGTTGCGTTCGACAAGTTGACGATTGTCCTGTTCCAAAGCCTAAAATTACGATTAACAAAAGAAAAATTTTTGTCAACATAAAATCGAAAGTCATATTCTTTCATACACGTATAAGAAATTCTATCATACGCACTTTAAGTGTTCTTCTAAGATCTGCAGCCTCATCGAGTTTCTTTCTATATTTTTCAATAACATTCTCAGCTTTCTTTAACCTATCTACAGTATGTCTATGTTCATCTAGTTGGTCATTTAATTGTGATGCTTTGTCAGCTTGTTCCGTGAGATCAATGACCTAGTTATAAATATAAATATCACCTATAAATATGATTATAGAGAACAAATTTGAAATTTGATAAAAATGATGATGAATTACTTGTCTAGTAAGTTCGTTTATCCTAATATTGCTTCTTTCAACCAATAGTTCTGTCTCATGACGTTGATTTTCACTTCGAGATCTTTAAAATCGAATAAATGACTTTGTTACAAATCTACTATTCATTGTAATATTACAAATAGACAAATTTTAAAATATGATATAATACTTACAACTCATGCCGAAGGTTATCAATTTCAGCTCTCAAGTGGAAGTCTTTACCACTTTCCATCTCTCTAAGTTTCTGTCTTAGTTCTTCGTTCGAAACTTGTAAATCATCCTATACAATAGAAATAAAGCCACTATTAATTGAAATATTAAATGAATTAAATTACATGTATTTTGATTATTTACATATTTAGAGCTCAGCTCTGAGTGTTCGTCCATCAAAGTTGAATAAGTTTTTTCGAGAGTCTCTTTCTCCGCAATGAGTCTCAGGTATTCTTCATGAGCTTTATTTGATTCATTTTCCCTGAGATAATAATATAATAAGATATTACATTATTATGTATTGTGCAAGCAAAAATCTCAAATTTATAACTTAAAAATAAATAATTACATAATTGGTGAGGATCTGACGGTAGGCTCACCTAATTTACCCATTACCTATGCATATATGCTAATTAGTAACCTTTGAAAATGAAAGTTTGAAGAGATTTACTAATTTGAACATACTCTTTCGATGGAGATCATCAACCCTTGTTGGGATTGTGGATTCAGAGACTGAATTTTCTCAATATACACGTCGTTATTAGCGGATCTAACAGCTAACGTAAGGATCAATGACCACAGCTTTATTGTTTCCTCAAGGTTTCCATCTCTTGCAATTGATTTAAGATTAGGTGGATCGATATTCACAGTGGAAAGTTGAAGGACCGCTTGATAATAATGTATAAGAAGCTGGTACATTTGTTCGAGTTTCTTAAAACTTTGAACCCAACTATTCTCGCGAGTATCATTTGAAATCTTGAAAAACTTATTATCACTATATTGTTCGCACCCAAGTATGAGTAATAAAGGTCAAGGAATTTTTCTTGAATGTTACTAATTAATTTTTAAAACTCAGCGTCGTTAAAACTAGAGCAAACCTTACATAGCACAAACAACTTCGATCAAAATGGCGCTATCAGCAAGATCACCTATCGTACTAAGAGTACGCGGTAGCTTATCGAAGGTGTTCACCTATATAAACAAAAAAAAGAGAGATAATTGGCCAAAGATAAACATCTTTATAACAAAAAGTAGATTATTCGCAAAATCTTTTAAGATTTGCAAGGAAATAAGGTCATACCCAGGCAACTAAAGCAGAAGCTACATCCGGTTGAGCCATATCTTTATTTAATTACAGTTGGTCTTGTAAAGAACGAATAGCATGGAATTATAAAGTATGTTTAATCTATATTGAACTGAACGTTCACTCCTCAAGTTATACTTCTATAAATAAAAGTTGCGGTAGAAGAAAGAAAATACAAAAAAAGTAATTGCGAGTTTGTTATGACCGTAAACTTTATAGACTGAACGAAAATATAAATTTTAACGCGAGATATACTTTACTTTTCTGTATAAAGATAAGCCTTCGATCATTCAGTGGCTTACGTCAACACTGATGCACCAAATTACCAAGAAGGATGTACAAGTATGGTGCAGCAACCCTGCTGGTCCGGTTGTAGTTGTATTATTTTACAAATAAAATATCCGCGGAAAGAAAAATTGATTTCTCCAACAGGTATTACACCTCTTATTATATATACGTACTGTACAATATGTAATGTTGTGATTGATACGTACTAATTGATGCTGATACTTAAAAAGAAATCCTTACCCTAAAATCAAAAAACTTTCACTATGCACACTTTTACTTACTATTTACCCTTTTACTATTTACCCTATTTACATATTTATTTAACTTATTTGGTTAGCCGCCCACGAACACAAACCGTTTAAATTATCATTGCACAAAAAACTAATAATCATCGCCGTATTTAATTCTTCAAAAATTTCTCTCACGAACTTTCATCGCATGTCAGTAGTGATCCATTAATTCCGGCTAAAGTTTGGAATCATCAACTCCAGCCTATCATTACCTTCACAGACCTATTAACCTTAGCATGATATACTTTTTGCGGACCATTAACTTCATAATTCCTGCTTTAATTATTGCCATACAATATTGATTTTTTTTCCTCTTATTGCTGTATTGTGGTAATGGAAGTATTCTAATGACCCGATCTTTTGATCTCAAATCATGCGTACTAGTAAAAACTTGCATTTAAGAATATATAGATGTATTTAGAATATTAAAGTAATATGTATATATACATATTTGTTAATTTAATAAAAAATTTAGCTACTTATCAAGATATCCAATATAGAGATAATACAATAAATAATATATTTGGATATTCCATAAAAACTCGAGTACGTACAGTATTCTAATATATAATAATTTGGGTGAATATCTTATTTATATATTAAAAATGGATGCGTAAAGTGTTTTCATATCTATATACATATGCTGAAAATAGTCAACTAAAGGTATATTATGTACGTACGTACATGTTTTGAACTTTATACGTATATACAGTACGCATACGTATTATTTTATTTACTTAAATCTTTAATATTATCAGTTATCGTTACTTACGTACGTACGTATATAAAGACACCAAGTAAGGCGACTTGAAATTAAAACCTCGTTTAACGTTATTTTTTTTCGTATTTATAGAGGGGGGGGAGGGATGAAAATTAAAAATTAAACATAGTGTATCGAGAAATCCCGACGTAAACCGAAAAAACCCGACTGCTTCAAATTTTCATTTCTATTTGTTTAATTTTTGGGGGGAACCCGGGAGATGGAGGGGGGGATAACGTTAAACAAAGTTTCAACTTCAAGCGGCCTAAGCAGTGCAAAATAATATTCCAAATATATACGTTGATTCAAAATAATATTCCAAATATATGTTTATTAATTTACAAATTTAAATATAAAATAAGTAAAGTAGATTTGGTAAAGTAGGCATAGACTGCTAACCAAATATAGGGATTGGAACCTCCTAATCGTTTAACTGTCTAACCATATTAACCACTTAATGCAAGCCCACAGCCAACATAATTCCGTTCGAAACTATAAAAAAATTATTAAATTGGTATTTATTTAGTATTCTATATATATTTTATAAATATATATAGATATATATTTTTTTTAAAAAAATATACAAATTTATTAATATAATAATTAAGTATTGCGGAGAAAAATCTGTAAGTACGTACAAATTTAAACTTTACTATGTATACAGAACTTAAATTTAAAAAACTGATAATCAATATTATTAAATTCTCTAAGTTTAAGCTCAATATAGTTTGTATTTGTAAGTTTTTTTTGCTATATTCAAATCTAAAGTTTAAAATACAAAAAAATATTTTTTAATTTCATATTCTTACTATAAAATATACTTTTATAAATATATAATAAATATTATAATATATTACTAATTAAAACAAAATTATTTACAAAAAAAAATTTTTTTTAATAATTCTTTAGTCAATATTTCAAAAATTTAAAATATTATAAAAGATATTTAAAGTAGATAATATTTTTGGTTTTAGAAAAGTAGGTGTATTGTTAATAAAGTTTTAAGTATATTAATTAATACCAAAAAGTAGACTAACTTAAATAGTTTTAATAAAAATTAAACTTTGTTTAAATAGATTTCTCTTATAGTTAAATCTTTATAAATGCAATCTTTCTAAATATATATTTTATAAAAAACCTCCATAAATACATGGCTTTGTTGTGTTTTTATTATACTATATATATATAGTTACTTATAGATTTTTATTTTTCTAAATACAATATTTTCCAAGGGTGTGGTGATTTAGTGAAGTGGTGAAGTTGTCGCATCCCCAAGTGGCAGAAACAGAGTTTAAATCCCACTAGTGATGAAAAAATTCGAATTTTCAGTAGTGTTATGTCAACTGTGAGTGTAAGGGCAGATTGACATCTGTAACTAGGTCATATCAGCTCGTACTGAGAGACTGTGAAACAATAGTATAACGTATGAGTTATACAAAATCTGAGTGAAGTAGTTGTGTAAATCTGAGGTCAGCGCATGTAGAAGCCCGCTTGGCAAGACCTGAATAAAGAGGTAGTATGGATCTTTAACAGTACTACGTAAAGGATTATCAATCAGAAATCGAAGAATTTAACGGGACCGAAGTATTTGTTAAGGCACTCCACCAATCAGGCTATCGGAAAGTAACCGGAGGAAAAGGACCCAACCGAGGAGATCAAAGGCAGGTTATAGCCCTTCTAGGCCATCTGAATTAGAAGTTTGGGACGATGGATATACAGCAGATAGTCTGTATAGTAGGTACTAAGGTCTAGGTGAACTCTATAAAGGCATAGTAGGTAATGATAGTAGCTTCAGCTCGCAAGTACTTGGTCTCGGCCTAGGCATAAATTACTGAAGTAGATTAGGTAATACGATAATAGTAGGTATCAAACTGCTCTAACAGGTGATGTTCTTAAAGATGAATTGGTAATGCTAGTAGTCCTATAGGTGGCATGCAACGATCCTAGAACTTGAACTGACTTATATATCGCATGTTCTGGGTGATGTTAGATAGATTAGCATAGGAAACTCAGATCAAAAAGTTTAATTAGATAACCCAAGTAGTAGTGGGTTATAGGTACAGCATCTAGTGTAGAACCTAGTAATAGGTAGATACTTAATTAGATGCTCAAAAGGTGCAGATATGGCTAGAATGTATCTTCTTCAGAATATATTTGTCTGAAGTCTCCTTGAAAAAGACACCATATGATCCTAATATCTAATAAAAGCAAAAGGCTGAAAATGCTAACCTTGACTATAAAAAAAATACAATATTTTCCTAAATATAAACTTTTTAAAATTTATATAGTGTTTATATGAATTACTTTTAGAGAAAGTTAACTGTATCTATTAGTTATTCAAACTAAAAAATATTTTAAAAATATATATAATTAATATTAAAAATTTTAAATACTAAAAAATATTTTTATATAACTAGCAAATCTATAAAAAATAATCTACAAAATTTTATTAATTTCTTATTTTTATTTAAAAAAATTTTTAATAAAAGTGATTAATTTAGCTTATTTTTTCAAAAGATTAATATTTTATTTATTTATTTATTTTTTTATTTTTTTAAACTTAGCTAGAAAAGTCAGTGACAACTTTATACATAATTATTGAAATATATTACAATCTATAACTAGGCTATATTATTTTAACTCAAAGTTCTGATATTTATTTGATTGCCTTAAGAGTAGAGGGTACAATTTGTAAATTATATATAAAATCAGTGGTATTTTGTTATATTTTTTTAAATTAAACAAAATTTTATTAAGAAAATTAGTTTAATATTTTTAAATAAAATTGTAGAGTAGGTTTTTCTAATTTTAACAATAACAAAATTATTAAATTAGGATTAATACTTAGTGAAATAAAATTATTTTAAAGTTTAAATAGTATTAATTATTTACAAAGATCATATGACATTAGCTAATCAGAATCAGGTATTTGTACTATTTAAAAAATTTTGAGACATTTTTGAAAAACTTTACAATATATGCAAGTATATTTTTTTAAATTAATATTACCCTAAAAGTTTGATTATTTATAAATAGAGTTTATATTTACAAGTTACGAAATTTTAGTAAAAATTAATTGTGGTTTTAAAAAATTTTATCAGTAATATATTTTTGTTATCTTTATAAAGTTCTGATCTATCATACAAATTATATAAAAATAATCGACATTACTCTCTACTCTTAAATATATCCTAATTGTACTACTAGCATATTATAATTAAAACTAATATTTGCAGTCAAAGTAATATTTACTTTGAAAAACCATTGCTATTAAACTACCTGCTAATAAAAAAAGATCAAACCTGTATCCAATGCTACTTCTGCATCCTAAAACTACTATATTTGGTTAAATTCTTTAAAGTATTTTTATATTGGTTTAGAATTTATAAAAACTTGTATCTTAAGCCAGAAACTGCTGTTTAGTTAAGTTCACTATATAACAGAGTTGGTATTTTATTGTGAATATTGCCTTTTACTTATTTGCTTAAATATTACTAATATTTATCTCAAATCAGTCTCTGCTGCTACAGCTTAATCACAGATATTCCAGATCTTAACATAATATAATTACTTAGCACTTTTTTTATTTTTTTAAATACTACTTGCTATAATAAGATTTAGACCATATTTAACAAGTATACAAAACAATTTTAGTTGTATCCAAAAAGTTACTTTACTCAGTAATACTATACTTATATTATACTTGCTTTTAGCATATTGTTATACAAAATTAGAATAATTTTAGATATATTTAGAGTGTTATACCAACTCCAGTAATGTCATACTGCTATTTGTATTATAAACTCCAGAAGTTAGTAAATCCTAAACTTATTTATTATAGACTTCTATATAAATATAACTAAAGCTTAATTTGATACCTTTATATATACTCAAAATGTTAAACAACCTCTATACTCTTGTTTTTTATAGTATTTTTATTTTGTGTTGCTAGAGATATTTCTGATTCTAGTAAGACTAATCCTTTATCACAGCCTGTTTATATATTCATCACTTTTCTCGCTACTCTATCTTTGGTTAAATAATTATTTTCTCAAATAAATACTTATATTTTTAATTTAAATAAGAACTTATTTATACAGTCTGTTGATTACTTTTTTAAACAACTACTCCACAAGTTAGATATAAAAATATTGGTATTGTCTAAACTGAAAATATAAGAATATTAATGCTGTTCTGTCTTGAAGAACTTATTTGTGCAATTTTCATAATTGCAGTCTTTAGTAACACTACAGATATATATACAGTCAGGGATTTTACCAAATATGGGCAGTGTCGATCACACCATTTATGGTATAAAAATATCGATCAAGCGGTTCTAGACATTTCTGTCACGCTTAAATGACGTAATGTCACATGTTTATCGGCCAATCAAATTATGGCTTCGAAAATGAAAAAATTATTATAGCATAGTAGCGAATTCTCATTAATAAAAAATTATCCAATTTTTCAAATTTTTAAAGTTATACGTATATCTGTATCGCGAG